>QARZ01040981.1:157085-183001 GCA_013407115.1 Glycine latifolia
CCCCCCTCTTGGTTAAGTGTGAAGTGTTCCTATATTTTACAAACCCTACTCTAGAAAACAACTTTAAAGAATCAAAGAGATACACCAACAGACTTTTAATACACAGAAAAATTCTAAAGAAAGATTTAAGAGATACAACTTGTTATCCTTCAAATATATGAATGAATGAATGAATGAATGATAATACCAATCAGTCAGGTTGAATGCAATTCAAAGCTTAGAAGCAAAACTCTTGAAATCTCTTCTTTTCTTTAAAACCTCATCTAAAAAACTTAACTCTCTTGATCTCATGAGAGGTTTTTCACTCTTAGAACAAATCAGTATTTTGGCTCTGGAAAAAGCTTTCTATCTTTTTAGTGATTCATACAAATACTCTAAATTCTCTCAGAACAATTCGCTCCAAGTCTATTTATAAAGACAAGATATACAAAGCTTTTAAAAAACTGATTTAACTGATAATAATCGATTAAAACGACAAGGTAATCAATTATTTAATCATATGTAATCGATTAAAATATCACATAATTGATTAATATGTTCTTGAGCTTCCTGGAAATGTTTTCATGAACAAGATAATCGATTAAACCGAAACATAATCGATTAAAGCAGTCTTAATGAATATGAAGCATGAAGAAATAATCGATTACCTAAGACTGGTAATCGATTAAACCAGTAAAGCTCAAAACATGAAAATGGCTTGTGTAATTGATTACTGAAAATGGGAATCGATCATACCAGTAATGCATCATGACTAATGAGTTAAGATAATCGATCACATAACAAGATAATCAATTATTCCAGTGATGCATGTTTTTCATATAACACTATATAATCGATTACAAGAATCTAGTAATCGATTAAACTATTCTTCAAGGCTTTTCCAGAATTAGTATGAATGTTTTTAATTGATTAACATGCTTGTGTAATCGATTAAAGCAGTAAGTTTTCATTTTACAAATACTTAGCCATGAGAACTTAACTTCTTTTTGAAATCATTGGATTGCTTTGAGATTTTATCCAAAAACATATATGCATGATAATGAGAATGCAAATGCATATGAAAGATCACAAGGCAATGCACTTGAACCACTTAGAAAACTTACTGCACTTGAACCACTTAGACAAATTACAAATGCCTTCAAATGATTGGGCACGTAAAAAGCTAAAACATCAAGTCTTCATCCTTGCTTCAATCTTCTTGTAGCTTCCCTTAAAATCAACAAAAGAATCACACTTTCAAATTACTCTTTTAGTTCATGAACCAATCACTTCATTCATAAATTTTAAAATTACTATTTAACTTCATCAACTACTTACTTATTGGCACCCTAAATACTTAACAATTCATGAAACAAATTAAATATACATCATTGGAAAAAGAATCACACTCCACTTTATTCATCCAATTTTAAAAATTAAAATAAATTCTTTAAAAAAATTTAAAAACTAAAAAAACCCATACAGATTGGCAATCTGCAAGGGTCATACGGATTACTATTCCTCATTACGGATTGACAATCCGTATAATATAACACTTACGGATTACCAATCCGTACTCGTGCACAAAATGAGACCCACAGAAGAGGAAACAATGTGTCACTTACCTCGTTGCGGAGAAAAACCACCAATGCTACGACGACGACCAACATAGTTAATGACGGCAGCCCGACTGAGAAGCAAACCAGATGACGGAGCACCAACCCTTGAACGTGCGGAAGAAGAAGAAAAATCGATTGCAGAGCAGAGAAGAAGGAATGAATGGTGTATTGGAAATTTTTAAATCTGTATGTTTAATGTTTTTTTAACACGGTTATTTGTGGAATTTCACAATTATTTGCTGGGTGTATAAGAAAAAGCGCTGGTGTAGGAAGTAGGACCCTTGGTTTAGGTGTGGTTGTGATGTTTAATAGCTTTTGGATATTTTTTTCTCCCAATTGGTAAATGCACCTCCAATATTTCTTTCTTCACCTCTTACTCAATTATTTTACAACTAAATTCTAAAAAAATTATTAAATATATAACATTATAATTTATAAGAAATATTTTAATAATTTAATAATTATTAAGTTCTCTAATATATATATATATATATATATATATATATATGTATGTATATACTCAATTTCATAATGTTATTCATTTATAGATTTTAAAAAATTATAAAATATTAAATTTTTACTAATGTGAAATATAATTAATATATTAGTTAAAACGATCACTAACAATAAAAATGAATTTCACATAAATACATGACATGATTTACATATTTGTATTATTATTATTATAAACTTCTTGAGCACCTAATTTAAAATGTAAAATTACATTCTTGAAAGGTCTCTTTGAAATATGAAATTTTACATTTTGATAAGGTCTTTTCAGTAGATTAGATTTTGGAAAGGTCTTTTAAGTAAATTTTACATATTGGGAAAGACCTGCAAAAAGTAAATGGCTGATGTAGGAAACAATTTCCTATTTTGTAAAATTTATTTTTTTGGATAAAATATGATTTTAAATTTGGTTTTAGCCCGTGTATTTCTAATCCACCATTTTGATCCCTATACTATTAGGTTTAGATAAAGTGTGTATTTAGTCTCTAAACATTGAAAATCACGTGGGTTTAATCCGTAAAATTAACCATTTATAATTTTGTATTATAGGGAGGTACTAAATCAACATATTTTTAAAAATCAGAGTTCAAAATGGTCGATTTTAATGTATAAGGACTAAAACCAAATTTGATGGAAAGTACAGGGATAAAAAAAATTTCACCCTAAAATTGAGTCATGCGATTCAATTAATGATCTATTGATTTGACCATTGATCCATACTTTTTAAAGAAGTAAAAAAATATAATTAAAAAAATAAGCTAAAAAAGGGTCATGAGATTGAATTAATGACCCAGTGTCTTAACCGGATCAATCAATTGTTCTGATTTAAAAACTATGTTTTGAACTCAAAAATTGAGTCAAACACAAAAAAATGTGACAAACAGAACATGAAATGTAAATCCTAGTCTAAAAATGAGGAAAAATTAGGTAAATCATTGACTAATTTTTTGGTTGGGATAATTTTTTTCATTTAACTAATTCGTTACTTATACATTCGCATGAGTCACTATAGTTATGAAGATATTTTAATATCTATATTTATAAAATCAAATAATTTTATTGAGACAAACATAATTAGGTGATTACCTTCAAAATAACATAAAGGTTGAGACAATATTCAAAAAGAGAAAATATATTTATGTATAGTCTCACTTATATTTCTAATTTTTTATGGCCAGCTCCTATTGTAATGGCAACGATAACTGAAACAATTTCACAGTGAGAAGCCGACAATGTTTGTTATTCTGCTCTTTTCCTCTGAAAACAACTTCTTCTGCATAGTACAGGTCAGAACTTTGAACCCTTATAATCCTCTTCTTTTTTTTTGTAGATTTGAACCCTTATGAAAAACACATTTGGTTTTCCATTTTGTGCCTTTTGTTTTGATTTGTTAAATCTTTTTTTGCGTGACTATGCCACTAAAATTAGAATTATTATATGCCTCTAACGTATGAAGTCTGAGTCTCGGATCTGAAACTGGTTGCAGGACCTTTGTGTTTGGGTCGTAGCAACTTTGGTGGTTTTAAATTGATTAGAATGTGTTTTGTATTGTAACTTGATAGACTTTTTGTTGGAAAGATTCGAGAAATTCTATTCAAATAGGAAAACATAGATGATAGAAAAAGATTAAAAGAAGAAAAATATCACACAAAATTATTAAGTTTTTTATGAATAACAGAATTTACAATGAAAGAGTTTATAGCTCTCCCTAAGCTCCCTAAACCCAGAAAATACAGCTCCTTATAAAGAAGATAACAACTAAGTGTCTATTCGAAAATGGTTATAACAAAAAAACATAAAACAATTACAATACAATCTATGTTAATGAACCACTGGATGCTCCCTTCTGCATAATTGGATGCTCCACCAGATTCAAGAAGATTGGATGACCTATTCAGAAGACAAAAGTACTAGATCAGATGACCACTATCATGCTCCCTATCTCTATTGTCCGCTGTCCAACAATCAACACTTTTAGTGAGGGCACTGTTAGCTTCGAATTGTTTTGCAAAGTGTGTTAGCAAGAGTAATGTAAGTAATTAAGTTCCATGACTTGGTTGACCTGTTAGTGATGGAAGTAATCTCTGTGGTGGTGTCCATTCTTTCCTTCTTTTCTTTTTACAATTTCTCCCCCGCGTCTATTCTTCATTATCGTCACCACCTATGACAATGGTCTCACCTTCATCTCCTCCATCCTCCATCTTTTCTCCTAACAGAAGAACTTGGACAGAAAGCAGAGAAAATGAGAAGGAAAACTTTGTATATTTCACTGATGATCCCAAATGGGAGAAGGTTTTCTTTTATTACATCAGCAACTAACTACCTGAAACTAACCAATACAAGCCACCTCAACTCATGGCAAACAATGCAACAGCAATACCATAATATTGGGCCAACTAATTACACTTTAGTTACATAGTCCTTGGCCTATGAGGAAGCTCCAATCCTATGTCTCCTCCTTGGCTCATTAGGCCTAACATTGACCTCCTCTTCAACTGAAAAACCTTGTCCACAAGGTTCATTTGTGGAAAAATAAAATCTGGATAGTGTAAAACTATATTAGATTCATGCTCCCAAGGAGCATCTTCCGGTAGGGAGTTTGTCCACTGAATTAGCCATTGCTTGCAAGTACCTTGAGCTTCTTTAAACTCCCTTGACATTAAAGCTACTAATGGTGTTTGTACTGGACAATTTTCATGAATGCTCTCTGGTAAAGATAGAGCAATAGTAGAATCATCTCCACGATAAGGCTTAAGCACTGATATGTGGAATGAAGAATGAATTCTACTTTCAGTAGGTAGGCCAATTTGGTAAGCCACAGGACTAAGTATGCGAGTTATTGGAAAAGGACCAAAGTACATTTTAGCAAGTTTCTGGTTTCTTCGATTTGCCACAGATATTTGTCTATACGGTTGGAGCTTGACTAACACCAAATCACCAACTGCAAATGTAGCATCGTTCCTATGTTTGTCAGCTTGCAATTTCATTTTGTTTTAGGCTCCCTGTAAGTGGTTCTTCAATCTTTTCAAGATCTCATCTCGATGAACTAAGGTAGCATCCATTGCTTCTACATGAACTGTACCAATGGAATAAGGAGGAATCATCAATGGTTCCTTACCATACAAAGCTTGGAAAGGAGTCATTCCAATTGAAGCATGGTGTGCACTATTATAATGGTATTCAGCCCAACCCAAATACATTGACCACCTATGATTCTCATATTAACAAAATGCTTTGAGATATTGTTTTAGATATTGATTTGTAACTTCAGACTGCCCATCCGATTGAGGGTGGTAGGCTGTACTCGTTCTTAATGTAGTACCACTGTATTTAAAAAGTTGTGACCAAAACTGACTCAAGAAGACTGAATCTCGATTAGAAATGATAGTTCTTGGAAATCCATGTAACTTGACCATAATTTCACAAAATAGAATGGCTACTTTTGCAGCTGTATAAGGAGTAGCTAAAGAACCAAAATGTGCATATTTTGATAATCAATCTACTACTACAAGAATGACATTGTTTCCCTTTGAAACCAGCAATCCAGTGATGAAGTCCATACTCAAATCTTCAAAAACTCCATTTGGTATGGGCAAGGGCTGTAATAGACCAATGGGAGGAGCTGTAGTAGTTTTTATCATCTGACGAGTCAAGAGTTCCTTTAAACTGTGGTGATCAGTACGAATGATAAACCTTGATCCCAACAAATAATGGCGCCATTTTTTAACCACTTCTGTTATTGCATATAATTCCCTCACATAAGTGGAGGCTACTCTCATTTTTGGACCCATTTTCTTACTAAAGAAAGCAATAGGCCAATTGTGTTGTTGAAGTACAGCTCCCATTCCCACACAAGAGGCATCAGTCTCTACTATGAATGACAAAGAGAAATCTGGTAAAATGAGTACAAGAGTAGTAGTCATGACTTCCTTCAACTTCATAAATGCCTTCTCAGCAACCTCACTCCAAACAAACGAATCCACCTTTAACATATCAGTTAAGGGAGCAACTATGGTAGCATACTGCCTTATAAATCTTCTATAGTATCCAGTGAGTCCAGTAAAACCCTTCAACTGTTTAACATTCTTCGGTTTTGGCTACTGAAGCATAGCAGCAATCTTCTTAGCATCCACTTTAACTCCTTTCCCTGAAACCACATGTCCAAGGTAGTCAATTTCCTCTAATGCAAAACCCCACTTACTCAACTTCACCTTAAAATGATTTTCCTGTAAACATCTTAAAGCAACAACAAGATGTTCATAATGCTCCTCAATGGAACTACTATAAACTAATATATCATCGAAAAACACAATGATAAACTTCCGAAGGAAAGGTTTAAACAAGCTATTCATGGCTACTTGGAAGGTAGAGGGGGCATTTGTTAACCCAAAAGGCATTACTAAAAATTTATAATGCCCCTCATGAGTACGAAAGCAGTCTTAGGAGTGTCTTCAGGCACCAAAGAATTTGATGGTAACCACTCCTTAAATAAAGCTTGGAAAAAAATTTGCCCCCATGAGTTCATCCAATAGCTCATCTATGGTGGGAATTGGAAAACGGTCCCGAATTGTGATTCTATTGAGTGCTCGATAATCAATACACAATCTCCAAGAATTATCTGGTTTTTTAACGAGCAATACTGGTGAAGAGAAAGGACTCCTACTTTCTTTAATAAAGCCAGAAACAACAACTCAAACACTTGTTTTTCAATCTCCTCTTTTTGATGGTGGGCATACCTATAAGGTTTAACATTCACTGATTCAGCCCCTTCTATTAAATGGATAGCATAATCATAACTTCTTGATGGTGGCAGACCCTTAGGAGGCTGGAATACCAACTGGAACTGCACCAAAATTTGCCATATAGCTGTTGGAACTTTCGATCTCAACTCCATCAAATCAAGCAACACTTCTAGCATCACCTTCCTATCCAAGGATAAACATCTTTGATCAACTAATTCCAAAATCCGAGCAGAATGTTCACCATGTAAAATCACTCTTCCTTTTTCTGACATAAACTCCATGGACATATTAACATAATCATGTAAAACTCTGCCCATATCACTTAACCAGGAAATTCCTAAAATGATTTCCAAGCTATCCAATTCAATCACCCATAAATCCACTTGAAAAGCATATCCCTGAATGGTTAATAACACCCCCAAACACTTCTTATCACAAATGAGAAAGTCCCAATTTCCCAAAAACACCCTCATTCTAGGAACCTTAACAGTTGAGAAACCAGCCAAGTCTACCAATTCTTTTCTAATGAAATTATGGGAACTGCCAAAATCCACCAAAATAGAAACTAACCTTCCATGAAACTCCACACAGAATTGAAGTGCTCTAGGATTTCGTTCCCCTTCCAACGAGTGCAAAGTAGCTTCTAAAGTCTCCTCTTGTGGCAAATTAGGCTGCCAAACTATTTGTTCCTCTCCTTAAGGTACATTCTCTCCAATGTCCCCCATCATCAATAAAAGTTTACCCTTGCAACGATGCTTAGCAGTCCATCTTTCATCACAACTATAGCAAATTCCTAATTCCCTCTTCCGTTGCAATTCTTCATGGGACAACTTCTTCATAGGTACCATGTGTAACAACCCACCACGTCGCTACTATATCACTAACTCATAATCATGGCATAAACTCATTTTAATAAAAAGAACACCCCTTTTGTTACTTGTGAAAATGATAGTAAATTTTTGCGAGCATATAATGACCGACATCATACAAAATACACATACTTGAAGATATTCATAGACATCTCGAATACTTGTTTATACACGCCAGGCATAATTTAATTAATAGTACAAAGATTACATCTCAAAATATACGTCAAGTGCTTTACAAATAGAAAGAGAAAATAAAAGTTAGGGGTGTAATTAGCAAAACGAGGAGTGCATCCATTAAAACAAGGGGTACATCTAGCAAAGTGCAACTCCTGTCCGGGATCGTGTCCATTGACATCCCGGCAAAACACGGTGGCTCCAACAACTTGGACTTCTCCCAAAAGCACCTAATGCTGCTCATCTGCTCACACGAACCCTGTTCGCGGTCATCACAGGTACCAAATCACAAGGTACAAAAATGCAAAGGTGAGTTCATCATATTAAATAACGACGATAAATACAACAGGAAAAAGGCACACAACCCGGTCAAGAAGCAACATAGTTATTGGTATACAATTGCAAATGTTCCAAGCATAACATACACGGACATCCACAATCATCTCATAGATCGGCTCATAAAACCTAGCATGATGCATGCTCCTTACTCAATTCTCATTATGCAATGTGGTACCATCCTGGAAATGGGCCATCCCAGTGGTCAAATGATGCAGTAGCATGTCAGGGTCACTCTATCGTGCACAGGAATCACCCCCCCATGGTGATCAGCCAATGAGTGTCAGAAGGAGTTCCCAACAGACGTGGCCCCCCAGTACCTCCGTACCCTATAGCCAATCATCAACCCCATTTCCGCCATGCAAATGTCGTATGTTATGTAGGCACCATCAATGTATGACCCGACTAGGAACACAATCCTTCCCCGCAAGGCAATCCGTCATACACCCCCTATGTAACATACCGCCCACACAAGGGCCCAACGATGCACTGACCATGGCCCTCTCAAGGTTTACCAGCACCCAATCCTGACATCTCATGATTTATCGCCCACACATGGACCCAATGATGCACTGACCGTGGTCCTTGCAAGGTTTACTGCCACCCAGTCCCAGCATCTCACTGCTACACATAGAATATCACCACGACACCATCAATGTATGACCTAGAACCAGGCTCAACTCGACCTAGCTGGGATAACGCCATACACCCCCGTGGGTATTTATGTATATCCAAACGCGTTCCTCATCTCAAGCCATCACACAGGCCGAGTTCGAATGCCACCAATATAATCATAAATGTCTACACAAACATGTACAAATTGGTGAACCGGTGTGAAGTTCGAGGTGTCCGAGTTGGCACTTGGACATACTATCACAAGGGAAGAATCCAAACGAGGTCAGATGAAGGCGGACAAGGTCGGTAGGGGTCGGTCAGAGAAGTAAAGTTTGGTAAGAAGAGGTAAGGGCAACAAAACAGGCGAGGTTGGAGGAATTCGGTCGAGGTTCATAAGAACCTGATTTGTATTTTCCCCAATCTACATAAGGGCGTAAGGAAACCTGGTAGCTCATTTCCCAAGAGCAAACGAGCTCTGCCGAAAGGAACCCGGCAGTTCTCAAGAAATGGTTTGGACTTAGCAGTTCTAAAGGGAACATCCCGTCTCGGGGTGAGGAACCTGGTCTCTCTATAAAGGGAAGGATGAGTTTCTAGAGATGACACGTGTATTGAAACTCGGTCGTTCTAGAAGGAGGAACATCAGCTTGACCGAGTAAGGGAACTGTTGCGCGATTTATGCGAATATGTTTACGGCAAGTGCACCGATCGTTTAACAAGTAATAAAGTGTAAGTAAAGTATCGTCTCCACAGGGATTGGAAAGATTTCGCAATAATTATAAAGATCATAATTGAACAAGAAAAAGAAAAAGTACGCAACAGTAGTTGGATGCTTGTGTTGAATTGAGAAAGAAAATTTAACAAAACAGTAAATTTAAAATCGAAAGATTACCAATGAGAAATAATTGTGGTCAGGCGCAATCCCGTATAAGTATCACCTCCTTCAATTGACTGATTATTTTATCTTGAAGTTTACATAAGATCAATCTCTCCTATATTCGTAAATCCTAGAACTACTAGAGTCTTAACCAGCGATTCAACCCTTTAATTTGATCGAGAACCCTAACCTTCTAGCGATTCTGTCAAACTAAGAATTCAGAGAACAAATCTTATGGGTTCGTGTTATGTTTACTCGGAGAATAAGTCTTTTCTATTTTAGTTAATCCCTAATGTCTTAGTTAATCAACCCTTTAAACTGAGTTTGTAACCTAATGTCTTAGCGAAACTATTCAGTTCAAGCAATTAAAGAACATATTATAACCTCCGCACTCATGCATCCCTATGTCTAGGTGAAGAACAAGTGTTAATCTTAACAGGTCAGATATTACAATTCCAACGTGTCCATTGCGAAGTATAACTCTCAATACTCATTCAGAGTGATCAATTCTAAACGAAATTATGATTAAACACAGAAAAGAATTAAAATAAACAAAACATATGCATTCAATACCAGTCAATTTACAGAAGGGAACTCATACGTTTATGGCCTTTCCACAACAAGATGATTAGCTAGCCATAGGCCTCAAGAACATCAAAGCAATTGGATGAGACATGATGCTGCAGAACTTTGACTCCGATCTTGATTCCTAGGTTTTGCCTTCAATAAAACTCTCGAATCTATGTGTAATTGTATCTCCTAAGCTAGGTCTCTCCCTCTAATAATCCAGAAAACACTCATATTTATCGAGTATTTTAATTACAGTAACAAAGCAAAAACCTTCTGCATAATTTCGAAGCAGATATTCATTAATTAAGGAAAGAAATCATAACCACGCGGCTCGCGCGCGATACCACGCGAGTCGCGTGGACTGGCAGAAAGGAATGACGCGTATCGCGTGGAATGTGAAGTGCCTCGCGTGAATTGGCAGAGCTGAAATGGCTTAAAACCTGGAAGTTCCCACGCGACTCACTTGTATAACGGCGCCACTCGCGTGATCTTCTCTGGTCTTCCAAGTGGCTCGCGTGGATGTTGGCGCGACTCGCGTGATTCTCCAGATCTTGTTATTTACTTTTAATTCCCTCTTTTTGGCCTGCAAACACTTAAATGATATTAAAATGCTTTTATAATGCAAAATACTAAATATGACTAATTTTTAGAATTATTTACTAACTATTTAATAAAAATATGACCTAAAACTAATCTATAATTAAGATGTGTTTGCAACACATCAGGAACCCGGTGACTCCTTTCCCGAGAGGACACGAGCTCATCTGAGTTAGCAACTCGGTAGCTCTTTCTTTGGTGAGAACTTGAGCTCAGCGGCTCTAATATATCATCCGGGTAAGGAACCCGATACCTTCTAGTAAGGAAAGCGAGTCTTAGCAACTCTTAAGGGAACAACCTCGGGTAGGTGACCCGGTCTACAGGCGTCCACCAACAAGGATTAAGCTACGTCCTGCATGCGTGCATGCATGCTACGTAACCCACTCAACTAGGTCTACCCATCTCGGTAGCCGACATCAAAACACAAGGGTTCATGTTTACGTGTAACCCGACCAACCTATCCCGGTACTCATCACCTTTACAAACACTTCCGTAAAGCGCCCTAGAAGTTTTCCAGCATCAAAATGCCAGCTTCACACACATGCACGGGGAGTTCTTAAAACATCTACTCCCCCACCGGAACACCATGCATCAACCCAACACAACCATACAACAGACTTAAAGGCATACCACATTCCCTTCATAAAAGACGTAGCTTGTAACACCCTGAAATTTTAATAACTAAAAATATATGGTTGAAATGTTTTATGAATTATCCTTGTGCAACTACTTAATGTGAAGTTTGTTTGCTCTGTGTTTGAATTATTTGTGTGAAATATTAATTAGAGATAATTAGAGATACTACAAAAATGTTTGAAGGAAAATGACCATATTATCCTTTCCCTTGATGTGAAAATTACCATAATGCCCTTAGAAATTTTGGTTAGATATTTTGAAGTGAAAATTACAATTATACCCCTAGAGTAAGTAACAATTTACCAAGATACCCTTAGATATTTGTGGAAACTTGAAGAAATTACATAAATGTCCCTAGGATGGCAAATTTCCAAAATATCCTTAGAAACAGACAAACATCACAAGAAAACTAGAAGTACCTACTGGTTGAAAATTTATGATTAGGTACGCCAGAAGATAAGTCTCTAAATTTTAATAATGAATATAATAAGTACAAGCAAATAAACCTTACAGTAAAAATGAAGGAAAATCGCAGGAATATCTAAAGCTATCATGAGCTATAGTTTTGGACCATGTGATGATATGATGAAAAAAAGTATCACATGAGAAACACCTGTGATGGTTGTACAAGAAGGATAAGATAGAAGCAAATGGATCCAATTCTAGCTGTGTAGGATTTGGGGTAAAGGCTTAAGATTTTAGATGAATGACACATTAGTAGCTATCACCTTAATTGAAAATAAAAAGAGAACAAGCTCCTTAAGGCAAGCCTTCTACGTGCACTTAGTCATTTAATGAAGGAATATTAGCCTTTTGATTAAAAGAAGACAAGGAAACAAGTGGCAAACAAATGAAAGGTGTAGATCTAGTCTTGGAGAAAAAGTAGCATATGTGTATGTACGTGTATGCCTTCTTAGAAGTGGTGAATGTTAAGCTATGCATAAAACCAAATGGATTCAGCCTCTTAAGCAAGCCTTACATATTGCATGATCAGCCATAAATGAAGTAAATAAGAAAAATCAAGTCTTGCAAGGAAGCATTCTACGTGCACTTTGATCAACAAGGAAAGGAATCTTTGCTTTTGAATGCATTAAATGCATGAAATAAAAATATCTTCATAGCATGATGACTAGGTTACATTTTTAACTAGATTACTTTCTATAAATACTCCCTTTGAGATGAAAAATCTGCACAAGCAAGGCCTCATTCAAAACCCACTGCCACTTGCTCCCTTTTCTCTCTTCACTTTTGCTTCATTTTTCTCGTCTCTTCTTCTTACTCAAACCGTAGCTTTCACCAAGTTTACATATCATTTATTCATCGAAAATCTTCTATTAGAAGATGACAATTTTACACTTCAAGCTCTTGAATCATTTCAGCCAAATAAATACTTTGGTAAGTATTGCTATTAAAATTCGTATGGTTTTAAGCTGAAATTTTGGACTATTTTTAGAATTTCATATCTCCCTCTGTACTTAACCAAACGAGGTGTTTGACCACTCATTTTAAATCTTAGGATGTCCTCTATGTTTTCCTAAAATATGGGACCAAACTCAGTAGTGAATCCTGCCCAGAAATTATTTTAGTTCAAGCTATCCGAAACTGTCTTCACCCAAACAGATTCTGTCATCTGTTTTGAAAAATTTATTTCTCTCTCATTTATTACTCAAATTAGGTTTATGATATATAGAATTAAAGATATAGATGTCAAATATAACATATAAAAATTTCAGATAAATCTTAATTGTGTACTGCTCGCAGTCATGAGAACACTAAAAGATGTCAGTGTGGAAATTGGAACTCGTTGGCAGCTTTGAAGTCTAGTTTTAAAAATGCTATAGCTAGAGTTTTAGAAATCCAAATAAGGCATATGATACCTTGTTAGAAAGCTTAGGAAGTCTAGTTTAACATAATAAAAGATGAGAATTTAATAACTTACAGATTAGCACAAATTATAGGAAGAACCGAATCATGTATGGTGAGAAATCTATACTAAATTATTTTCAATTTGGTATATAGTGTTCTGTGTTTGGACCAAGGCATGTGAACTAAGAGAGCTCAAAAGAATGATACAAGGGGGGCTATTAGAGGGATAGAGATAGGTAAGGGGAGTTTATTTATTCGTTATAGTTTTGACACCATAGTTGGGGGTCAGGGAGTCCAACTATGAGGATAACTGTCTGTCCCTGCTGTGTGCTGGTTTTCAAGAAAAACTACGTTTTTAACTAATGGGATGCGATGTATTTATGATTGATGTATGTTTGTTCCTGTGTGTGCTCTTTTTCAAGAAGAATTATGTCTTCAACTAATGGGATGTGATATAATTATTACTAATGTGTGTTAGTTCCTTTTGTGTACTCGTTTTCAAGAAAAACTATGTTTTTAACTAATGGGATGTGATGAATTTGCTTGTTGATGGATAAAACTGTGAATGATGATTGTTGTTGTAATGATTGAATTTTGGGAAAAGTCTTAATTACAGAGGAGACTCTGCCTAAAATTTTATAACATGTTTTCCTATTTAATTATTTATTAAATTTTAAATGGGCATAAAATGGTGTTTTATATATTGTAGTCCTCCTCTTTAATTTAGAATTTTCCTAAAATACCAGTCTCGTGGTAATATGGATTGTGAATGAATGAGATGATATTGATGATTATGATAATGATGTTGAAATGGGATAATGTAATTGGATTGATGATGTTGGAATGAGATAATGTTGATGTGATTGATGATGTTAAATATTGATGTTTATGATGATGATATTGAAATAAAATGATGTTGATGTTGTTGATGATATTGAGATGATGTGATATGATTATTGATAATGACATTGATGAGAGATAATGTTGATGTGAACAATGTCAATGTGTGATGTGGATACACATGAATACCCATGGGGATGCATGACTGGATAACCTTGCGAGGGAGGGTTTACGAATTTTAAGCATCCCAAGAGTGAAAGGGATTGTTTAAAATTCTGGTCTCTAGCTATCCATAGTCAGTGCATTGATGGTGCCCATGGTTGTATGTTGTGTATGTCCACGTGGGGTACATTGACTAGTTGGATAACCTTGCGAGGGTGGGTTCACGAATTTTAAGCATCCTAAGAGAGGAAGAGATTGTTTAAAATTTGGGTCGTTACATAGCTTTTCTGGGAAGACATCACACAGACCAGGGACATGCAGTTATCATCATGGTTGGACTCCCTGGCCCCCAAACCTGGGTACCTAAAGTTGTTAAGAAACACGATAAACTCCCCTTACCAAATTAGGAGTTCGTTCACAAGCTTTACGGTGTGTTTGTCCTAAGCTCCAGCTCCGACCACGAGGTTCTTCTCAGTGTCGGGAGTTCCACAGCAGCTACAGTGACTCTCCTGGGTGGAAGGCAACATAGAAAGGTTAAGGGAGAGGAAAATAGAGTTCTAGGTGAGAGCTTCAGAGAGAGAGGATGGAGAAAAGCAAGAGGAAAGTGCAAAGAGAAGAGAGATGAATAAGTTTCCACTGCACAATCCTTCTCTTAAGTACTCAGCTGATAGGACATGTCCACCTTGCGTGTTCAGGCAGCAACCACAACCAATCAAAGTTGACTCAGTACATCCATCATAAAACATGCATACAGAGGAAGAACAAAAACAACCATAATTATCAAAATAAATGAAGTAATTAAGCAACATAACACACATTGCACATGACATTTAATCACTAATTACACACATCAAGCATCCAGACTAGCAACTTATAATCCGGGTCGTTACACTGTGGAAGGCAAAGCTGAAACCCCTAATTTTTGGCTAGGAACCACTGTAGAAACAGGTTGTGGTTGCTCAACAAAGTAACTACTCTTGACATAATTCTTCTTAACACTTGAAGAAGAAAAAGTTGATCGTAATTCCCCAAAATGAGCATCATACGTGATAGCCAGTTGCATGGCTTGATGGAGTGAAGTGGGAGAATGAAGTTGAATAGCCTTTCTCAAATCAAGAAGCAAGCTGGAAACAAAGAAGCACATAAGGACCTCATCAGAAAATTTCGTGACCTGATTGATCAAGGCCTCAAAATTTCTGATATAATCATTCAATGCATCATCTTGAGTCAATTTCGAAAGAACACCTCTCAAATCCTGATAAGCTATACCCCCAAATCTTTGTCTGACAACCACTTTCAAATCCTCCCATGAATGAATTGAACCACCATTGAAAAGCCACTGAAACCATGGACCGGCTAACCCATCCATTTTCATTCCTGCTAATCTGACCTTAAAATTTTCAAGAACCTATTATAAACCAAAATACAATTCAGTACGAAAAATCCAACTATTAGGATCTGTACCATTGAAAGTAGGAAGCTCCATTCGTATGGACTTAAGATCAAAACGTAGTGGTTGTGTACCAAAAGAATCAGAAGAACCAACAACATGCACACCACGTGAATGAACATTTTCCCCTGCATGAGCCTCAGAGCCAACAACCACAACATGTATCTGTTGAAGCTGTGTATTAAAATTGGTGAACAAATTCTGATGATCAGTGAATCATTGTTCGAAACTCGAATGCAATTCCTCCAAGGAACGATCAATTTAAAGCTGAAACGCACCAAATTCATTAGCCAAATCCTGAACACGCATGATGAATAATCGATCGAAGCCAAAACCAATGAAAGGGACGCGAACCCTAACAGAAGAACTTGGACAGAAAGTAGAGAAAATGAGAAGGAAAACTTTGTATATTTCACTGATGATCCCAAATGGGAGAAGGTTTTCTTTTATTACATCAGCAACTAACTACCTGAAACTAACCAATACAAGCCACCTCAACTCATGGCAAACAATGCAATAGCAATACCATAATATTGAGCCAACTAATTACACTTCAGTTACATAGTCCTTGGACCATGAGGGAGCTCCAGTCCTACGTCTCCTCTTGGGCTCATTGGGCCTAACAGTTAGCTTCGAATTGTTTTGCAATGTGTGTTAGCAAGAATAATGGAAGTAATTAATTTCCATGACTTGGTTGACCTGTTAGTGATGGAAGTAATCTCTGTGGTGGTGTCCATTCTACCCTTCTTTGATTTTTACAATTTCTCCCCCACGTCTGTTCTTCATTATCATCACCACCTATGACAATGGTCTCCCCTTCATCTCCTCCATCCTCCATCTTTTCTCCCTATTTGTACTTCTTTGTAATGTGTTGGAGAGTTACCCTTTTTTGTATTGTACTGTTTGGTCTCCATTGGATTGACCCTGAGGTTTAACCTAACAGGTCATGCGTCTACCTATCCAATCTTAATGCATAAAACCCACTTGGCTTCATAATCAATACCCTATCTTATATGTCGAGTTACTAGGAAATCATATCTAATTATATCTTAATGACATCTTATTATATTCTAATTATATCCTAATGATATCTAATCATATCTTACCTAATTATATCTTTAAAAATTTATATTTATATACTTATCATAATCATGATTATTTTAATTTTGGATTCATATCATAGTTACCTTAATTACTTTAAATTTATAATTTATATGAATTAAAAATAGATTAATTTTTTTCTCTATATATATATATATATCAGCAAATTTGTTGTTTTTGCAGTGAATTTGTTGGAAACTGTTAGTATTTTAGGGGAATAGAAAAGGAGAAGTTTACATTGATTTCTCAAACTCATTATATTAAGGTGTTGTAAGCCTATTTATAGGCAAAGAAGGTTGGTGACATCATACTTCTAGAGATAGAATTTTCTAGATTTTTTACAATAGTCTACAATACTACATCTACTTAGGTCTTAAATCTTTCTAAATTGTTCTTAATAATACTCTTATACTTTACTAGTACATTTAACTTCTAAATAAATCCTGAACTTCGAGGACCTTCTTTTCTATTCTAGAAATTTGTATCATATTTTAGCAGAAACCCTAAAAACCATTAGTGAAGAAGTGTGAAGACAGAAAATGGAGTCATCACTGTCATCTTGCTTGAAAAATACAGAGTACGCTCCATTTAGTGAATGCATGTGTTATCCCCTATTTTTCTTGTATTCGCATGTGTTGATCCACTATTTTTCTTATATTCTCATGTGTTAATCCACTATTTTTCTTGTATTTTGAACGTGCAGAACATTACCTACTGATAAACTAACAGTCGTGGCAAGTGCAATGAGCTCGCTTTGGATGACCAGACACATATGTATGCTTTAATCTTTCTACTTCATGTTATTGTTAGTTATACTTGATAGTAAATGTATTAAACTTTTTTCCCATCTTTTGCTTTATAAATGAATGTGTATTCTTTTTTAATAGCAAACTAGTTCCCAAGAGCAGCAAAGTTTGGAAATTACTCTCCAAGCAATACTTAGTATTGCCCATAACTTCTATTCTAACTATCTCCTTTCTAACTATAATATTTATTGTAAAGAACATATTCTAACGAAAATGTTTTTACTCTGCATGAAATGTATTAGGGCACAAGAAAACAAGCAGCTAAGATTGACAACAAATTTGATATCATACTATGGAAAATAGTTGTGGGAAACATTAAATGAGGCCCTTGGATGCACCATATCAACTGAGTTGAGCCCAAGTGTCCATCCCACCATTAAGTTGCAGTCCCAACAGCCACAAAAGCCACTCGCAGTATCTTTCCAAGGTACCCCAAAGTGGATTTATAATAGAAAATCAACTGGTTCAAGTGCCCAGCTTCGACCATGCAAGGAATCAACGAAGCCAAACCCCCTTATCGGAGGTTTATTAGGGAAACCATCTGTGGGACCAACTTTCGCACCAGGAAGCACTACACCGATAATGGGTGCCCATGCTCAGCAAGAACACAATGTAAATCTCTCTGGGTTTTCAGTTGGTCGTTCGTCACCTGCAATGGTTAGACATTACCTCAAGCTATTATAGTTTCTAAATGAATGTTTAAGTCATTATTAATATTTCCAACAAACCTTTTCATAGGAGCATTCGCCTTCAACCCCAACAACATCCTCACCTGAAAGAAGGTTTGCCAATCCCAACAATTGCCATGGCCACAATGGATAAGACTATCACCAGGGAGGTTATACGTATTGCCACCAAAAAAACTAAGTCATGTTGCGATGAAATTGATCGAACCCGAAAGAAGAAAGACGTTGTTGATGATTATTTTCATAATCAACCTCCATACTTGTGGTATCACAGGTCCTCACACACACTGGTGCACTCACACAAACACACAACAATCTCTCTGGTAGAATACTTCTGATGTATTTAGATAATGGTCTGCCAAGCCACTCTTTGGCCTTTTATATGAGATGCTATTTATAAGTAATAGCAAATGGGAGCAATTTAAAAACATTCATGTCTAATAAATTATCTACTAATGTAAACTTAAAGAAACTTAAAGATATGACTCTTCACTTGAGTAACTTCTTCACCTAGGGACATGACTCTTCAAATGAGTAACTTCTTCACCTAAGGACATGACTCTTCACATGAGTAACTTCTTCACCTATCTAATTTATTATTATTAAAGTTTAATCCAACAAAATCCCCCCATAAACTTTAAATATTTTTTCCGTCTTTCATCCCCAACATCTTCTTACAATTTTCCAGCAGCAATGTCGGTAATGGCTTCGTGAAAACATCTCCGACTTGATCTCGGCTTGCTACATGAAGTAACTCCAGCTTCTTTCCTTTTACTTGATCTCGGATGAAGTGGAATCTGACGTCGATATGCTTGCTCCTTTCGTGATTGATCGGGTTCTTAGCTAACTCGATTGCTGACTTATTATCTACCCAGATCTCGGTTGGACCGTCTTGAACTTGTCCCAGTTTTTCCAACAGACTCCTCAACCAAACTGCATGGCAAATGCACCAGGATGCCGCAACGTACTCGGCTTCACAAGTTGATAGAGTCACAATTGGTTCCTTCTTTCACATCTAGCCAAAAGTTGTGTTTCCCATGAAGATCAAGTCATCAACATATAAAGCTACGAGCAACAAATCATCTCCATTTTTCTTAACATAGAGGGCATGCTCATAAGGACACTGTTCAAAACCATCCTCCTTGAAGTATGCATCAATGCGAGTATTCCAAGCCCTCGGTGCCTATTTTAGTCCTACAAAGCTTTCTTCAATCTTAACACTTTCTTTTCTTCTCCGGCTTTCAAGTATCCCGGGGGTTGTTCGAGATACACTTCCTCTTCAAGTACACCATTCAGAAATGCCAACTTGACATCCATTTGGTAAATCAGCCATCCAAATTGCGATGCCTATGAGATCAATAGTCTGATTGTCTCCATTCTTGCAACGGGTGCAAACACTTAATCATAGTCTATTCCTGCCTTTTGCTTATACCCCTTAGCTACCAGTCGGGCTTTATATCATTCTACCTCTCCCTCAGTATTCATTTTTTTCTTATAAACCCATTTAACTCCAATGGGCCGACTTCTTTTTGGCAGCTCGGTCAACTCCCAAGTTTCATTTTGTTCAATGGCCTTGATTTCTTCATCCATGGCGATTTGCCATTTCTCATCTCGGATTGCCTCTTCAAATGTTATTTCTTCAGAATCTGTCAACAAACAAACAAGGTGAGCTTCGTTGGTTGAATCATACAACTCCTGCAAACTCCTCATTCGGGGTTGTCTCATCTCGTCTTCATCAGATGTCTCACTTCTTGCCGGGATCCAACTTGGTGATCCTCCTTCCTTCTCTTCTTGTCGAGTAAGCATCTGTTCGGGTCTGAGATGACCTCGGATGAAGTGCTCCAGTTCTATTCATCTTCTTCATTAACTTTCACATCTTGGCTTATCATTACTTTCTTGGTGCCGGGATCCAACAACTTGTATCCCTTTGTCTTTTCGTCATATCCAATGAAAATAAATTTCCTACTCTTGTCTTCCAACTTGGTTCTTTGCTGATCAGGGACGTGTGCATAAGCCACACTCCCAAAGACTCTGAAATGGCCTACTGATGGCTTCTGACCCGTCGATGCTTCCTGTGGGGTCTTTCTATTCAGACTGGAATGCGGACAGCGATTTTGCACATATACATCACACAATACGGCCTCCCCCCAAAACTCCTTAGGCAGTTTCTTCATTTTCAACATTGACCTTACCATGTCAAGAATGGTACAGTTTTCTCTCTCAGCCACTCCATTTTGCTGTGGTGAGTACGGTGCAGTTAAGAACCTTCTTATCCCATGCTCCTCGCAATACCTTTTAAATGCAATTGATGTGTACTCCCCTCCTCGGTCAGAACAGATCAACTTGATTCGCCTTCCAGTTGCATTTTCTATCATCATCTTAAAACTCTTGAATACTTCAAGCACTTTGGATTTTTCTTCCAGCAAATACACCCAAGTTTTACGACTAAAATCGTCTATAAATGAGACAAAATACCTCTTTCCACTGAAAGACCCAGGAGAGATGGGTCCACATAAGTCGGTATGAATTAGTTCTAGTGGTTGTTGAGATCTGTATTTGGCCGTCTTTTGAAATGGACTCCTAGCATGCTTGCTTAGCACACATTCTTCACAAAATCTCTTTTCACAGTTCAAACTCGGCAACCCTTCCACCATATTCTTGTTCATCATCTCGGCCAGGCCTCCGTAGTGAAGATGCCCAAATCGGCGATGCCATAAGGATACTTCATCACTCATCTCAGCTTGCAAACAGTCGACCTGCACACTCCTCAACATTAGTTTGAACATTCTATTTTTCTCCATCTGAACTTGAACTATCAAACATCCTTGTTTATCCTTCAAGAAGAGAACTCGGTCTATCATGAGAACCGAGTATCCATTCTCCATCAGTTGTCCCACACTAAGAATATTACTTTTTAGATCGGGCACGTAATAGACATCTTGGATGCGCCCAATTCGTCCATCTTTCTGCAAGAAACAAATCGTAGCTCGGCCTTTGACATCAACCTTTGAAGCATCTCCAAACGAAACATGTCCGGCTTCTATTTGTCTCACATTACTGAACAAATGCTTATGCCCACACATATGATTGCTTGCACCAGTGTCTAGATACCATTCCATCTCGGATCCCTGGTTGACTTCACTTCTAGTCATCATCAGAATTCCTCCATCTCTTACTTCTCCTTCTGTAACAAGGTTTGAAGTTTCATTTCTTCTTTCATCTCGGCAATCCTTCGCAAAATGTCTGACTCGACCACAGTTGTAACATCTGTCCAAGTTGCAATCTCTCGAGTAATGTCCATTCTTTCCGCATTTAAAACATTCTACATTTGATTGATTTGAATGTCAACCTCTTCCACGACCTCGGCCTCACTAATTCTGCCGACTTGATTTAGCCTGCTCCTTATTCCTTCCTTCTTGACCGCGGCCTCTACTACTGTGACCATCTCCTCGACCTCCATAGCCATGCCCTCTACCTCGAAAGTTTTGAGAATAGAGTACCTTTTCGTCCTTGATTAAAGCTTTTGTATGGAGTGCTTGCTCCAGTGGCTCTTCTTTCTTCTTTTTCTTTCTTTGTTCATGCGCCTCCAAGGAACCAGCAAGTTCGTCAACGGTGAGCATTGCGGTCCTTTGACTCCTCAATTGCATATACAATATTCTCGAAGTCGTCAATGAGAGACCTCAGAATTTTCTCCACCACTCTGGCATCGGACAACACCTCTCCATTTCTGTTTAGTTGATTTACCACGGTTTGGACCCGGGTGATGAAACCGGATACCCCTTCTCCTTCCTTCATTTTCGTTCCTTCCAACTCTCCACGGAGAGTTTGAAGTCGAACCTATCTAACTCGATCGGCTCCCTTGTAGACATTTGCAAGAATGTCCCACGCCTCCTTTGAAGTAGTTGCACCAGCGATCTTCTCAAACCCGGAATCATCAACAGCCCGGAATAACATGTACAACGCCCCTTTGTCTTTCAACCTCGTCTTCTTCATTGTCTTGTTCTACGCTGTTGTATATCCTACTGTGGATGTTGGTTCCTCGAAACCACCATGGACAACTTCCCAACTATGATGGGCTCCCAAAAGAGCTTTCATCTGGATACTCCAGTTTTCATAATTAGCCTTTGTAAGGCGGGGTAGTGGCAGACTACTACTTGGCCCAGTCTCCATTTTCTCAAGCTCTGGTACCAATTTGTGGTATCACAGGTCCTCACACACACTGGTGCACTTACACAAACACACAACAATCTCTCTGGTAGAATACTTCTGATGTATTTAGATAATGGTCTGCCAAGCCACTCTTTGGCCTTTTACATGAAATGCTATTTATAAGTAATAGCAAATGGGAGCAATTTAAAAACATGTCTAATAAATTATCTACTAACATAAACTTAAAGAAACTTAAAGATATGACTCTTCACTTGAGTAACTTCTTCACCTAGGGACATGACTCTTCACATGAGTAACTTCTTCAACTTTTTCACCTAGGGACATGACTCTTCACATGAGTAACTTCTTCACCTATCTAATTTATTGTTATTAAAGTTTAATCCAACAATACTTTCCCCCCATTGGATAGCTTATGTCGAGGGTATCTAAAAAATCATTTTACCTTTACATTCTTCTATTTACGTATCAAGGCACCTTGTCCAAAATATAAAGGTGCAGTTAACTTCTTATACACAACATATAAGATCAACTTTCATCCCCACGGCTGAAATGGGTCTGACAATGGAACAACTAAAAATTTGTGCTTAGGTGTTTAATCCTGAGGGTTTGGCTTCGTATGTAGTTTACTCATTCTGCTTCCTTCTTGGTTTTACTCATTATGTACTCTATCCTATTGCACCAATGATTCTCATGGTTATTTGTAAAATGCCTTCTTCACTTAGTGAGGTGTTGTTTAAGAAGGGGTATGACGAAGGGACAAGGCAACAAATTCAAGCCCTATCACCAGGAAACACTGACTTAAGAGGCATTTAAATAAAGTTTGTTTGTCAATATACTCCCCATATGCTGTCTTCACAGCGAAAAATAGCTTAGTATTTTGGAAATATATTAGTTTTACATGTTTATGGTTTTCTAATCCTTAACTTCTTTTGTATATGGTATTAAAAGAAACCTTTTGTAGATCATTGTATGGGTGACTAGAGCTACTTGAATGCAAACCAGGATAACATAACAAACAATTTGGCAATTGCCTCCAAGTTTTGTAGTAACAATTTTGAAACTCTTTATTTTTTGTACAATACTGCTTTTTTGTACATATTGAAATTATTCAATTCTGTGGAATTGAATAACACTTAATTTGACAAGTAGATGTTATGAATCAAATGTCGATGGAAGATCTGCTAGCTAAGAACACAAAGGAAAGGATGAAACCATTCAACCAACTTAAATACGTATAGTTTAGAGTTGAAATTACATATAATTTGTTATTTTTTCTTACATTATTTAAGCAATTAACTCACATTGCTACATATGCTGTTAGATTTTCGTTCCAATACATGAGGTCGTTAATTGGCATTGGTATTTAATGGTAGTTTCATTGGAGGACCAGGTAATTTACCACTAGACTCTAACTTGAATCCAGAAGATGTGGGTCTTAGACGGGACAACATCAAATTAATAGTAAGTTATATTTGTTTCAAATTCATTTCTAATAAAAAAGATACGACTTACAAGTGTAACTCATTGTTCTTATTCTTTTTCTAGTCAAATGTCCTGATACAAATGATGGAATCATCATACTTTCCTCCAAACTACTTGTCTGAATTGGTTCAAGGTGACCGCTGGGATATAGTGCAAGGAAAGGGAATACCATCTTGTTGGCAGAGGTTACTGAGACACCACCTTTTCATTCAAAACTTTTACAATCAAAAGACTAATTTAATTAATGGCTTCGTAGTTACAACTTCGTTGTTTGGGTTTTGTCGTGGTTGGACATGGAGCACAGTTTCAACCCCAACCTATTATCCCTGGTGAGTTACCAATATTTCCAGTGTAACTGATGTCGCAAACTGCTAAGTATTTACATCTTGCAGGTCCTGAATGAACCTCTTATTCGGATGATTGTAGCCATGGTGTTGTTGACCGGATTCCACAACGAGTGTAGGGAGGAATTACATAATATCTTGTAGTTTATTTATGTGTGTTTTTCTTGTTTTTGTATTATCCTATATGTGTTACAGAATGAGTTTATTGCCATTGATATTTGATAGCGGATATAATTTTCTATGGTCTGAGATGCCAAGCTGACTATCCTGAAGATATGGAAATTATTATTTAGTTTTTAATCTTGAAGAAATCTTTTTTCTTGGATAATTTTTTTGTTTATTTCATTTTCATTCCCCCGCCCCAGCCTTCCCCTCCCAAAATAAAAGTGAAATATTAAGCACCCAATAGAGTTAGAAATAATATATAATTAATAAGCTAAGTGTGGCTTCTGTTATTGATCTTGTATTTTATGCTTAATTTAGCTTTGAATCCCAACTTCAACTGTAACGCCTCAACTTACCATCTTATTATTATTCATTTTTAATGAAAATTCTTTTCAACTTGCTTAAAAATACCAAACCAACGTTACTAATAACTGATATCAAAAAGATTTCCATCACTGATTAATATTTATAAACCTGATGTAAAATAAAAATACAGACTGATATCAATTCTATTACATAGTACAAATAACTAAAATATTTTGTCACAACAGAACATCTTCAACTAAACATCTTCAACAAAATCCTTTTTCCAGTAATCAGCTAGCCAATCTTTCTTTACTGTTCATTTGCTCACCCGAATAAAATCGAGGTCATAGCAGGTGTCAACCACAGACACAAAGCACAGGGTAAGTTTATGATAAACATAATTTAAGCAACAGATTATATTCAATATGCAGATATTCATAACAACATCCTCAAAATTTTAGTTCTAATTTTATATGATGCATGATTTTCTTAGACTCTTATCATGTGGTACCAATTGTCACGATAGCCCTATCCCAGTGGCACAGAATTAAAACGATCAGTCAGGGTATCACAGTGTTGCACAGGATTCTCACCCACACTTCATATGATCATCATGGGTGGCGTGATTTCCCCACCACAAGAGTCACCCCCAGCTAAGACTCCTCTTGTCTGAACGCTCGAACTCAGTTCCTGCAGCTATCTGAAACACCTCCTCTCTGAGGCACACCTCCACTCTGAGGCAACTCTTATGATATGAGACACATGAAACTGATTCACTTAATGCATAACTCTTTTCATTTTATCTACTCATATTTATTTTCAACATCAGTCTTCAATCACTGTCTCACATACTTTACTTAGAGATTCAACATAAATCAAGTACAACATTCAGCTTGTTACTCATGTACAGAAACTCAACATATCATTCATGTACAGAGATTCATAGAAACACTCAGCAACACATGACTTCATTCAAGTACTCAAACATATAGTTAGAACTCAAGTCCAACAATTACT
>QARZ01040982.1:0-37165 GCA_013407115.1 Glycine latifolia
GATTAAAATGGCTTATGTAATCGATTAAATTGTCATTTAATCGATTACATAAGCCATTTTAATCAATTATTTGGCGCGTTGTAATCGATTATAGTCTGTTACAAACAGTTGTTATAAATTGAATGAAGGCTTGTTTGATTTTCTAACTTGAACACTTCGAATTTTCTGAATATACACAAGCCTTCTCAAAGTTAGAAATTGGTTAACTAAGTTCTTGTCTCACTCTTTAATCTTCATGGGTTTTGAATGATTTCTTGGGCAAGAGTTTTCAAAGAAGTTTTGGAGAGCATGTTCTGAAATCTATTTCTGCATTTCAACTCTGATTGGTAAAGCATATGCATCTACATTCATTGGATCATCAAGTTGTTTCTCTCCATTATCTTTGGTTGTAAATTCATTTTTGTGTTTTTGGTTACTTGAGGCTATTGTAAAGAGTTCTTTGAAGCTTGTGCTAGAGTAAGGTTCTCTAGGGGAAGAACAGAGTAGTGTTCTCTGTTCTTGATCACTAGGAGTCTAATAGGGTTTTAGATTTCTATTCTTTATCTAGGTTTGATAAAGGTTGATTGTTGTAAAACTTGTAAGAACTGAAATTTAAAATAGTGAAACTCTAATCTAGTGTTGATTAGAAGAAACTGGATGTAGCTTCTCTTGAGAAGTGAATCGGTATAAATTCTTGTGTTGATTTTCTATTCCTTAATCTCTACTAGTATCTTGTTCATTTGTTCTTGGTATTATTATCATTACTCAACAAGTCCTGTTTTAAGCAATTGATTTCTTAGGCTGAGTGGTTTGATTGATTAGAAGCATTCTTGGTTTAAAAGTGATTAAGATCCTTTAACTCTGATTTTATAAATAAATTTTAAAATGCCAAGTTTAAACCAATTCACCCTCCCTCCTCTTGGTTATTGTGGGTATTCCTATTGTTTTCAACATGGGCATCATCAATGTATGACTCGACTAGGAATACATCCTTCCTCGCAAGGGTAACCCGACATACACCCCCCATGTACATACATAACACCCCAAAATGGGCTCACCGATGCACTGCGTGGCTAGGAACACATCCTTCCTCGCAAGGGTAACCAACCGGTCACTGCATCCCACATGTACATACACAGCATACAGCCATGGGCACCATCAATGTATGACCTGGCTAGGAACACATCTTTCCTCGCAAGGGTAACCAGTCATACACCCCCATGGGTATCCACGTATATCCATATCACACAATGACAACCATGGGCACCATCAATGCATGACTCAGCTAGGACCACATCATTCCTCGCAAGGGTAACCAGTCATGCACCCCCATGGGAGTCAATATATATCCATATCACATAATGACATTATTAGCATCAACATAATCTCTTAATAATGTCATTATCAATATCCACATCACATCATCTAATTTTATCATCATACATATCAAAGTCATCTCATTTCAACATCATCAACTACATCAAAATTATTTCATTTGTACATCATCAAACACATCATCATGGTCTCATTCAATCATCACCAACACATCAATAATGTAACGACCCACCACGTCACTACTATATTACTAACTCATGACCATGATATAAATTCATTTTTAATAAAACGAACACCCCTTTAGTTGCTTGTGAAAACGATGATAAATTTTTCGCGAGCATATAACGACCATCCTCAAAGAAAATAAACGTAAACATAATTAGAGGTACTCATAAGACATTTCAAAAATATGTATGCACATACCAGACATAATTTAATTACAAGTATAAAAGACTATGTCTCAAAATATACATCAAGTGTTTTACAAATAGAAAGAGAAGTCAGGGGTGTAATTAGCAAAACAAGGAGTGCATCCATTAAAAACAAGGGGTGCATCTAGCAAAGTGTAACTCCTGCCCGGGATCATGTCCATAGACATCCTTGCGAAACACGGCAGCTCCAAACAACCCGATCCTCTCCCAAAAGCACCTACAGCTGCCCATTTGCTCACACGAACGCAGTTCGCGATCATCATAGGTACCAACCCATAAGGTACAACAAAGCAAAGGTGAGTTCATCATATTAAATAACAACAATAAATACAACAGAAAAGGGACACAACCCAGTCAAGAACCAACACGGTCATTAACATATCAATACGAACATTCCAAGCATCCATCAAACACTAACATCCACGAACATCCACACACATCTCATTAATGGACTTGTAATATCTAGCATGATGCATGCTCCTGACTCAATTCTCATTATGCAATGTGGTACCATCCTGGAAATAGGCCAAAATCCATGGTATGAATGATTACTACAATATGTCAAGGTCACTCTGTTGTGCACAGGACTCACCCCCCATGGTGATCAGCCAAAATGGGTGTCATAAGGATCTCCCTACATACGTGGTCCCCTAGTACTTCTCGTACTATGCAATCAACCATCCTATTTCTGTCATGCAAATGTCGTATGTTACGTAGGCACCATCAATGTATGACTCGGCTAGGAACACAATCCTTTCTCGCAAGGGTAACCCGTCATACACCCCCTATGTAACATACCGCCCACACAAGGGCCCAACGATGCACTGACCATGGTCCTCGCAAGGTTTACCACCCGGTCCCGACAGCTCACGTCTATACATAGAATATCACCACGACACCATCAATGTATGACCCGGAACCAGGCTCAACTCGACCTGGGTAGGATAATGTCATACACCCCTATGGGTATTTATGTATATCCAAACGCATTCCTCATCTCAAGCCATCACATAGGCTGAGTTCAAATGCCACCAACATAATCATATGCGTCACTCACAAACACATACAAACAAGTGAATTGGTGTAAAGTACGAGGTATCCGGGTTGGCACTTAGATATATTATCTCAAGGTAAGAATCCGAACAAGGTCGGACAAAGGCGGACAAGGTCGGTCAAGGCCGGTAAAACTCAGACAAGGTCGGTAGGGGTCGATCAGAGGGGTAAAGTTTGGACAAGGGAAGACAAGGGTAGCAAAAACGGGCAAAGTTGGAGGAACCTTGTCGAGGTCTGTTGGGTTTAGTAAGGATTTGCCAAAGGCGGTCAAGAGGTCCTTAGATTTCTTATAAAGTTCAAAGGACGAATTCTACACTATGTAATCGACTGCATAAGCACTATAATCGATTACATCAGATAGCGCTTGTAAGACTCCGGGTTTGTATTTCACCAACCCACACACGGGTGTAAGGGAACTCGGTAGCTCATTTCCCAATAGTAGACAAGCTCTGCCGAGTAAGGAACCCGACAGTTCTCAAGAAAAGGGATTGGGACTTAGCAATTCTAAAGGAAACAGTCCACCCCGGGTAAGGAATCCGATCTCTCTAAGGAAATGGAAAGATGAGCTTCTAGAGACGACACGTGTATGGAACCCGGCTGTTCTAGAAGAAGGAACACCAGCTCAACCGAGTAGGGGAACCTGGTGGCTCTTTTCCCGAAAGGACACGAGCTCATCCAAGTTAGCAACCTGGTAGCTCTCTCTATGGTGAGGTAACTTGAGCTCAACAGCTCTAACGTATCACCCGGGTAAGTAACCCGATATACCTTATAGAAAGGGAAGCGAGTCTTAACGACTCTAGGGGAACGACCCGGGGTAGGGAACCCGGTTTACTGACGTCTGCCAACAAGGACTAAGTTACGTCCTGCATGCATTCGTGCATGCCACGTAACCCGCTCATCTCGGCCTACCCATCCCGGTAGCTGACATCAAAACACAAGGGTTGATGTCTATGTGCAACACGGCCAACCCATCCCGGTACTCATCACCTTCACGAATACTTCCGCAAGTGTCTTAGAAGCCTTTCAGCATCAAAATGCTAACTTCACACATGCAAAGGGAGTTCTTAAAACATCTACTCCCCACAAGAGCACCAAACATCAATCACAAAACAACATTCAACAGATTTAAGACATACCACATCCCATTCATAAAAGACGTAGCTTTTCTGGGAAAAACATCACACACAGGGACATGCAGTTATCATCACGATTGGACTCCCTGGCCCCCAAACTGTGGTACCTAAAGCTGTTAAGAAACACAACAGACTCCCCTTACCTAACTAGGAGTTCGTTCACGAGTTTCACAGTGTGTTTGTCCTAAGCTTCAGTTCTAACCACGAAGTGTAAAACTCCCAACAACGGTACCCAAAACATAAGAGACACTAATAGAAGCTTAAACTAGCTAGGAGAAGACAAAAGAAACTAAGATTACCTCAAGGAAACCAAGAAAGAAGGATTGAGAGCTCCTTTCTCTACCAAAACTTCAAGAGGAGTTTCGAATATTTCGCTCTGATTAAAGGGTTCCTCTCCGTGCAGTGGTCTCGTGGCAAGCAACAATAGTCGGTGGTGGTCACTGGTGGTCTTGGGTGGTGGAGGATGGAGGTGGGTTGGTTGTTGGGAGGAAGAAGGAGGAACATTTTCGTGGCTTGGAACGCTGCTGCACTTTTTATCACCACCTTCACTCGCCCAAGAGACCAAAAGTGCCTACAAAATTCGCCTAGGCGAGCTGACCAGATTCTAGAATTTATGCTATAGTAAAAAATTAATTTATCACGTTTCAGATGTTATTTCATCAATCCCAACAGTCAAAACTTTTATATGTGGGTTAAGAAGCCACCTTTAAAATTTGAAGGAGATCCAACGGTTAAGAAATTCAGAATGATGATTTTACTAAAATAGGTTTCGGGTCAAACTCGGAATCACTCAAATACAATGCATCTCAAACAAACTCCACATAACTTGACTCTACATCAAGCAATTGAACGCAAATAATTAACATAACATTTCAACTAATCCTAATTAATAAATTAATCAAATCATACAAGGAATACATCACACATATATTTTAAGTTATCAAAATTTCAGGGTGTTACATTTCTTCCACCTTCCATTGCTGAATTTAAAACTCACAAACAACCATACATTTTCGTGAAAACTGGACAGCTTTGTGTCCTTGAGAAAAGCTTGAAGAATTGGGTTTCAATGCAAGGAAGATTTGGGAAATTCATGGCCAATGGGTTCAGCCATACATCTTTGTAAAATAGTGTCTATCTGTTATAATCAATTACAAGCATATGGTAATCTATTACAACCGATAGCGCTTCTTTTGTGTTTGCATTGAGTTGGTGTACTTCTTCATGCTTGTCCAAAAGATACAAGTTATTTTTTATGTGGTCTTGAAGGACTTGAATTCTAGCTCTTGCAATGGGTCCTTTAAGGCTCACCAAAGGAAGTTCTTCAAGCTTTCCTTCGAGGCCTTTAACTTGCAATGGACCTCCATCACAATTGAATTAATCCCTAAATCCATTAAGATCACAAATCATATTGAAATATCATTCAATCAATCTGTGATTAGATTTGAATTAGGAAATTAATCAACAACCTAATTCGTTTCCAATCCTAAACTCATTCAAAATCATGACAACAAAAATTAGAATTGGAGAATAAAATGAACATTTACACGGAATTTGAAATACTTAACCAGGACTTAAATTCCTCATTGCTTGGACTGGATCTTTGGATTGATTAGTTGTTTAGCCTTCCATAGTCATCACCAATGGAAGAACAAAAAAAATTGAGCAAGAAGGTATAAGAATAGAGTTAAAGAGAGGAAGAAAGATGAAGAACAATTAAGAGAGAAAAAAAGTTTGATCTCAAAACTTGCACTAGAAGTTTCTAAATTTTGTTTTCTACAAAAAATGATTCTAACTAACTAACTACACTAAGTAGACTAATATATACAGTGACTAATTAGAAGAAAAGGATGACCTTGATTAGGCCCAACTAATCTCTCTAATTAAGCTAATTACATATTGTAAACAAGTTTGCACCCCAATATCCAAATACATGTCTTATTCTTTTAAATAATCCATATTTTTAGCAATGAAATAAATTCCTCCCCAAAATAAAAAAAATGATTGTGATTACAAATATCTATGATCCATATTCGCTATAAAGGACCAGAAATGCCTTGCTTACGTATCATTGAAAAGTGCATTAACATAAATACAGCAGTAAGAAGAGGTAATACAAAAGTATGCAAACTATAAAAACGAGTTAAGGTAGATTGTCCCACACTGGAACTTCCCCGTAATAACTCTACCAAAGACGATCCTATTAAAGGACTAGCGTCGGGTACGCCTGTTACAATTTTTACTGCCCAATAACCAATTTGATCCCAAGGTAAGGAATAACCGGTTACACCAAAAGATGCAGTCAATACACCCAAAACTACACCCGTAACCCAAGTTAATTCGCGAGCTATGACTTCCATGCCTAAAATGACTCTCAAAAAGGCATAATTTTCCCAAGCTTATTTCAAACAACATTGTAGATATTTTTCTTAGCTTTCCAGGGACTACTCATATTCTCAATTTGGGGTTCTTTAGAATCCTATGAAAACACAATGAACACACTTCAAATAAACCAAGAAGGGGGGGTGAATTGGTTTAAAACAGTAATTTAAAATTTTCCCTGAAACAATTTGCGAAATTAAAACTTGGATCGTATCACTCAATCACCTTTTGTAAAACCAGAACTTTTCTTTCAACCAAGATTCACCTTGTCATGCATTTAATGACAGAAATACTTTCTTTGTTAATAATATTTTGATTACCCAAATACAAGCAATGGAAGATACACAAAATTAGAATAAAAGACTCAACAATTTATACTGGTTCATCTCACTAACATGGAGGCTACATCCAGTGTCTTCTAACCAACACTTCGTCAGAGTTTTCACTAAATCAAAATATTCTTTACAAGCAATTTACAAGTGATTATATTTATCAACCCTAGATAAAGAATTTGAATTCTAAAACCCTATTAGAAAACAAAGCACAAAGATCCTGAGAACCCTACTCGGATCTTTATCCCTAGAGAACCCTACTCTAGAAAGGTTGAAAGAATCACTTTGATATATCACAGCAGAATTTTAATACCCAAAAAATTCTAAAGAAAGATTCAAGAGAGACACAACCTGTGATCCTTCAATGTATGAATGAATGAAGTTACCAATCAATCCAGGTTGTATTAAAGTCAATGCTCAGAATCAATACTCTTGAAAAATTCTTTTTCTATCATTTCTAAAAATCAAAAATCTTGAACTCACACAAGATGTGTTTCTCACTCAGTAAATTCGTATCTTAGATTCTTATAAAGCTTTTTTCACTTTGGGTAAGTCACATATGCTCAGAGTAATTCGTTCAATATCTATTTATAAAGAGCAGATCCATAAATCTTTAAATAAAAACTGATTTAACAAACTCTAATATATTAAAATGATAGTATAATCGATTATTTTACCATATGTAATCAATTAAAATATTAGATAATCGATTAATATGTTCTTGAGCTTTCTGGAAAACTTTTCACGAACAAGATAATCAATTAATACGTGATGTAATCGATTAAAGCAGTCATCATGTATGTGAAATAAGTTGTGATAATAGATTACAAAAGACTGGTAATCGATTAAAGCAGTAAAGCTCAAAATATGAAATAAGCCTGTGTAATCGATTACTGATTATGGTAATCGATTAAACCAGTAATACATATAGACTAAAGAACTAGATAATCGATTACATAACATGGTAATCGATTAAAGCAGTGATGCATCATTTTCATATTGCACCATGTAATCGATTACAAGAAGCATGTAATCGATTAATATGTTCTTCATGGCTTTTCCAGATTTAGAACAAAGCCTTTAATCGATTAAAACCATTGTGTAATCGATTAAAGAGGTAAGTTTTCATTTTTCCAAAGACATAACCATGAGAACTTAGTTTCTTTTAAAATCATTGAACAGCTTCAATACTTTAATCAAAAACATGTATGCATGAGAATGAGAATGCATATGCAATGCAAGAATCACAAGGCAATGTACTTAAACCATTTAGACAAATTACAAATGTCTTCAAATTGATTGGGCATGTAAAAAGCTAAAACATCAAGTCAATTACTTCATCCTTGCTTTAATCTTCTTGCAGCTCCCCCTATATCCAACATCCTATAGCTCCTGCACAAGTAAGATAAGTTAAGTAAGCATAAAATCCGAAAATAAGCAACAATTATCAATTAAGTCAAATTATTTGCTTAAGACCAAAACTGGGTTAAGGTGACAAAATAAGAGTCAAATAGAGGTCAAATAAGCCAATAAGAATAGGAAAATACTACACTAAAAATGATCAATCACCAATTTTGCCATTTTGAGGGTCATTTTAGGCTTGGAAGTCAGAGCCTATATACTTGGATTTTGGCCTGCAAATTTTTGGCCTTTGCATTGTGTAATTAGCTTAATTAGAGATTAGATGGGTTTAATCAAGGCCCATCCATTTCTTCTGATTAGTTACAATATATATTGGTCAACTTAGTGTATTTTCAGAGTAGTTAGTTAGTTAGAATCATTTTGTATGAAATAGATTTTTAGAAAATTCTAGTGCAAGTTTTAGATCAAACTCTTCTCTCTCTTTTTCTTTCAACTGTTCTTCATCTTTCTTCATTTCTTCAACTTATTTCTTCTCTTCTCTTGCTCAAATTTTGTTGTTCTTCCATTGGTGATGACTATGGAAGACTAAACAACTAATCAATCCAAGGATCCATTCAAGCAATGAGGAATTTGAGTTTTGGTCAAGTATTTCGAATTCTGCTATGAATGTTCATCCTTTTCTCCAATTCTATTTTCGTATTCATGATTCTGAATGTGTTTAGGATTGGAAATGAATTAGGTTATTGATTAATTTCCTAATTCGAATCTAATTACATATTAATTGAATGATATTTCAATTTAATTTGTGATCTCAATGAATTTAGGGATTAGTTCCATTGAATTACCTCTAATGACATTGACTAAACTTTCATAATAAAATCATCATCTATAGCAAACTTTAATAATTTGAATTGCTTGGATTTGGTGAATTGGATTAATGTTCTTAAATTTGTTTCACAATTCTTTCAAATTCTACATTTTTTTTCTGTATTTCTTTCAATTGTCGAAAGCTGTTTGTTGAAATCCACCCTGCTGTTTATAAGTGGATTGAAGTCGGAACCAAATTGGATTGTATCTCTGAGTTGACCTAGGTTATTCCTGTACTGCATAATTAATCCTAGTTTATTTTGGAAAGATTTGGCAATCATTATCAACCATGAAGTCTTGGTTCTCAACTTTTTAGCCTTCTCTCTGTCTACCAGAAGAGTTTCATTCCTCAGGTATCTGGTTATGTGTATTTTTCATCTAAAGGAGACTTCTTCTTGAATCTGTAGACATTCCTTGCTTGAAACGTTGGGTACGGGGAACGCGTGAAGTATGAAAGTTTTCAATTGTCCTAGTCGAGGTGAAGTTGCTAGCCTTGGCAACTCATCGGCTTTGTCATTGATGCCTCAGTTAGTATACATAACTTGGATTTCATCGAACTCTTCTTTAAGCTTCTCAAATGCATAATAATATTTCAAAAGTTGGGGTTCCCTTATATGGAAGACTTTTTTTATCTATTCGAAAGTGATCTTGGAGTCACTTTGGCAATTAACTCCGTGAGCTCTGCCTTCTTTAGCCAATCTTAAGCTTGCTAGGAGAGCTTTGTATTCGACCCAATTACATGTGGCTTTGAAACCAAAGTGTAGTGATTGTGCTAAGCTATATGGTTGAGTCCCTTCAAAATGATCCTAGCTCCACTTCCATGCTGATTAGAGGAGCCTTCCACTTGCAAGGTCCATTATTCATGCTGGAATTTTGGTTGCGGGGGGTGGAACTCATTTACAAAGTCAGGTAAGCCTTGGGCTTGGATAATACTTCTTGGTTCATAATTGATCTCATATTCTGATAGTTTGATGGACCAAGCCATCATTCTTCCAGCTAGTTTAGGCTTGCATAACACTTTAGCTATCAAACAATTAATCCGAACAATAATCTTGTGACTTTGAAAATATTGCCAAAGGCGCAAAGCAACATTGACTAGCACTAGAGTCACTTTTTCCATGACTTGATACCTTGTTTTTGGTTCTTGTAGTACTCAACTAACAAAGTAGATCAGTTTCAACTCACTATCCTCCTCTTGTACGAGTTTGACACTAATGGCTTTGACAGATATCAAGATTTAGAATATCAACCTCTTGCTAGTGTTAGGTTTTGACAACATAAGGGTGTGTGTGTGGAAAAAGCTTCCTTTAGTTGTCGAAAGGTCTATTTGCACTTTTCATCCCAGGTGAAGTTTTTGTCTTCTTGAGGAGATTCATGATTGGCTAAGCCTTTTTGGAAATTCTAGGCAAAAATTTGGATAGGGAGGCTATCCTACTAGCTAGTCATTGAGCTTCTTTTACGTTTTTTGGACATCTCATTTCCATGATGGCTTGGAACTTATAATGGTTGACATATATCCCTCTATGTGTTAAAATGAATCTTAAGAATTTGACTCCTTCAACACCAATGACACATTTTTCGAGATTTCAACCTTATGTTATGTTTTCAGAGTCGATTGAACATTTCTTTTTGGTCCTACATGTGTGTTGACAAGTCATCCTTGACTACCATGTTGTCCACGTATACCTTTAAATTTTGACCCAGCTGTGCGCCGAACACTTTATCCATTAGGCGCTGATATGTTGCCCTGATTTTCTTGAATCCGAAGGGCATCACCTTGTAATAGTAGTTTTCCAATTCAATGATGAGTGGCATCTTGTCTTCATCAGCTAAGTCCATCCTTATTTGATTATAGCCTGGGTACGTATCCCAAAAGCTCAAGATTTTGTGCCCCATCCACCAATCGATCAATGTTGGGGAGGGGATAAGAATTTTTTTGGACAGGCCTGATTCAAATAAGAGTAATTTATGCACATTATCCACTTTCCGTTTGGCTTTTTAACCATAACTACATTCAAAATATGAGTAGTATAGTTTATCTCTCTGATAAACTATGCAACCATCAGTTTGGAACTTCTTGTCGGACTGCTCGACATCTTTCTTCTCGCATCTTTTGTTTTCTTTGTGTTATAGGCTTGGCATCTTTACATATGGATAACCTATGATTGTGGAAAGTTGAGTCTATTCCTAGAATATTGGTTGCGGACCATGCGAATAGGTCAATATGTTCTTAGATGATTTGTTGTACATTGCTTCTATCATCACTTGAAAGTTGACTTCCCAATTGGGTGACTTGTCCTTCCTTGAGGTCGAGCTAAAAGGTGCATATTTCTTCCACAGATCTAACTTTTACTATCATTGTTAGTCCTTGGATCAAGATCTAACCCTTCCAAGCCCTCGATTTCTGCCACAATCTTCACATAGTGCATGCCTTGATACATTCATCCTTTACAAGAGGGCCAAGCTTGGCGCTTACCACGTAACATTCTTTGGCTAGCCTTTGGTCCGCTTGCATGATTATGATGGCTTTAGTGTTTGAAGGGAACTTCATGGAGAGGTGAGGGGTGGAGACAATTGCCCCAAAAGCGCTTAGTGAGGGGTGATCGAGTAGGATGTTATATGAGGTATAGGTATGTACTATCAGGAAACATATCTTTTAGTCTTTTTTATAATGGTCCTTGATGGCTGCACTTGATATACAACCAAATACTTCCTTTCCTCCTAACTCTTTCCCCGGCACAACTGAATAGGGGTCATTGTGTGGGAGGATCTTGAACTTGGTAATCCCCATCCTTTTGAAGGTATTCTAGATTAGGATGTCAACAGAGCTTCCTCGGTTGACGAGTGTTTTTCTGACTATGTAGTTAGTGTTCTCGACACTGATAACCATGGGATTATCTTGAATTGGGTTGATTGCTTTTAAAGTCAGCCGAGGTGAATGTAATTGGAAGCATGTCCGATGCTTTGTGTGGAGAAACCATGTTGATCGACCGTACCTATTGTAAATGCGTCTTTTGTGTTGAAGTTGTTGCTCATCCTCCACAAATCCCCTTGCAATTGTGTTAATGATATGTCTCAGCGGGTCAATGGGCTTTTCATCTCTTTCCTTTGAGCGACTTTGGCTTCCCCGTATCTCAATTTGTTAATGATTGTTACTGTCTCGCTCCTTTCCTTTGCTTGACTCTTGCTTGTACCCATTATTAGACCGATGTGTTTGAGGATTATGGATGAAATCTTTTAAATGGCCTAGCTTGATGATGTCTTGATCTTATCCTTCAAGACACTGCATTCTTCTGTTGAATGACCTTCAAGACACTTCAAAAAGTAGATGTATCTTGGTGCTTAAAGGAATAAAATGGTACTACTGATACCAACAAAATGTATTTTCTTTTTAGTAGCCATCACTAAAGAACTGCAAAGTTAAGCGTGTTTGGCTTGGAGTAGTTATGGGATGAGAGACCTTCTGGAATTTTCATAGAAAGTGTGTGAGTGAGAACAAAACATGTTGAAAAATCTCATGTTGGTTTGTGGGGTTAGTCATTGATCCTAAAAGCAGACAAATTAGATTGTCGAGGTCTTGAAAATCTACCTACAAAGGGTTATGACCGATTGATGGTTCTGACCAACAATGAAGTTGTGTGATGTGTCGTAGTGTGAGAGTCGTCTAGAAGTCAAATATCAGTGTGTTACAAATGCGGTGTCTTGACCAAATATCTATCCTATATACTAGATATAGATAGATACTTCATTCATCCCAAATTATAAGCCTCTTAGAAATTTATTTTCCCTTTTATAAGACAATTCTTTAATTTTTAAATGCATTAATTATTTTTTCCCTACATACAGTTACTCAATTATTCTTTATCTCCAGATATTAATGATAAACAATTAAGTGAATAAAGAGATAAGAAATGTTAGTTTTGGAACGTTAATATAAATAATTGACAAATTTAATGTTATTAACTAAACTAACTATTTTCTTGAGAGATGTAAAATAATTATAAGAGTTTTATAATTAGGGACTACAAGATTAGATAGATAGATGAATGCTCATATAATTAAATTATGCTAAAATATAACTTTTGTCCTCCTATTTTTTCAAATTTGTGATTTTAGTTATCATATTTTTTAATTGAAATATTTTGTTATTCACTTTTCAAAATTTTGCTATTTTAGTCCCCCATTTTTAATTGAGACATTTCATCCAAAACTTTTAAAAAATTTGTAATATTAGTCCTTATGACTAATTTCAAACAATGATCTATGTATTCGGTAGACATTGACCGATAATTGATTGTTTATTATATACGTGACAAATGTTTTTTTTTAAATTATTTAATTGTTAACAAGTTTAATTTATTAAAAATTTTAAAAGTACACTATCAATAAGTAAAAGATTAAAATTATAGATTTTTTTTTAAAAGTGAGAGACGAAATGTCTTAATTAAAAACATAAAACCTAAAATTGTTATTTTTTTAAAAATAAATGATAAAATATCTGGATTAAAAAATAAAAAAAAAACTAAAATTACATATTTTAAAAAATAGAATTTACAGCGTTAAGATTCGTAAGAAATTAGTATTATCTAATATATATATTTTTAAAATATTCCTTCTCGTTATAATCAAGATTTTGACCTGGGGGCTGGCTAGCAATACTTGGTGTCTCCAATCTCCATTTGTTCCGATTCGAAACGCAAACGCGATGTTCCGGTTTACGTTTGATGCAGTCGTCTCCTTGTTCGTTACGGTGCACCCGCACGAGACCTCTGCTTTGCTCCATTCCTTCTTCTGCTTCTTCTTCGTGAGTTTTATTTTCTCTGCTCAATGATTGCGAATGTTTTGCCCCTTCCTTTTCTTTTTTCTTCATACCCGGTTTTTTTTTTTGGTTATTTGTTGCAGATTTTGAGTGCGTATTTCGTAGTTCTTCCGTTGCGCGATGAGGGTGCCATCTCATTGGGGTTATCAAATCTGCCGGGTCTATTTGTGGGGTCCCTGGTGCTCACTCTCATTGCTGCGCCCTTTTCTTCTCTCATATTCTCTCTACCTAACCTTTCCAAAGGCAAGGTAACATTGAATTTTTTAGAATTCTTTATTTTTGTGCCCATAATAACAGTGTCGATTTTCAATTTTGATAATTCATTTAGCCATTTTTTTAATATTAAACTAATGGATAAATGCCATTAGACTTATAAATGACAACCTAGCACGGACACATTTCCGACACCAAACACACCCCGACACTTTTGGACACTTCTTATGAAGTTTTCAATTTAAAAATGACTTTATGTTGGCTGGAACACTTAAGTGGATACTTTTGCACAACTCTGACACTTGAAAAAACATAGAATGTTGATTTAAAAAGATGAATATAACATCAATTTAAATATTTTATTGTATGTTTACTCATATTTTATTTCATTAGAATCTCTCTTTTTGAGTGTTTGTGGTGTCCCGTGTTGTATATTTTAGACATTAGCAGCGTCGAAGTGTCTGTGTCTATGTCCGGTGTCCATATTAGAGTCCGTGTTTCATAGAAAGCAACACAATCATGCACACACAATGCACATGCTGCACCTTCATACTAAAGCAAATGAGAATTACAGGGTATTATGATAATAACACATGTTAAAATCATACATAAAGTGACCAAATCATAAGTTCATTAGGATTATGTATTCCAAAACACAGCAATCAACACAGCAAATCTAAGTTCATTAGGATGAGCTATGCCAAAAAATAGTACAAAACACAGCAATCATCTACCCCGATCAAATCACAATACCATACAATATACCAGTCAACATAGAGCACAGTACAGACAGTTATCCATTCGACTGAAGTCAAGCAAGGGAGCTTGTAAGGCAATCAAGAAGTTAATTAGTAGAACCAGAATATGCATGGAGCTCTGCCTAACAGAATCAGCAAGAACGGTGAAGGCTGCAACTTTGATAGTGCAAATGACAAGCAACCTGAGCTTTGACATTGATGGAAATAACAAGCAACCTGAGCTTTGACATTGATGGAAATAACAAGTAACCTGTGCTTTGAAATGACTAGAATGAATCAATGGATGATCAGATTGATTTGGATTTTGGGTGAGCTTCAAGTCTGAAAGTTTTCCTAGTGTTTTAGGCTAAAAGTACTGCATTTTGGGCCAAATTAACATGAACCAGCACACTCAGATTTGCCCGTGTACTCATGAGTTTACACAATTTAGCTTGAGTCTACCTGATGACTAATTCCATTCAAGTCTGCTCACAATCTTTTCATGTAATTCAGCTGTATTCCCTAGATCTACTTAGGTGGTTTGTCGTGTTTGGCCTTTTTATAAGGTACCTGAATGTCCTCCATGACTTTGGCTTTGCAAAACTGAACTAACACCATGACTTTTGCACTGCAAAACTGAACTATGATGTCTACTATATATGGTAAATGAGATCCATCTCCACCGAACAACCCATCTAAATGTCCTTTCCTCTTCCCTACTTTTCTAGTCTTCAATTTATTTAGGTAACCTCTTTTGCCATTTGTGCCTCCTCTTTCTTTGTTCTCTTTGGTCATTATTTCTTCTCTTTTTCTTGTTCTTTCCTACCATTTTTTCCTCCTCTTTGTTTTGCTTAATTGCCTTTTTGCTCCTTAAAACAAATAAGTCCTTCCATCACACTGTCATCCAATTTTTGACAGAAATAATTGACACAAGAGACGATTTTCAAATGTTTATTAGCATATTACTAAGTCAAATATTTCTCATCTAAAAGGACTTATTGTAAACTGTTGGATCTTAGAATTTGGGCTTAGGGCCTAACTCAACCCTACAAAATTGTCTTGTACGGGGAGGATTGCCCAACCTTTATAAGCACTACTTAGGTCTTATCTTTAGTTGATGTGGGATCTCAACACCCTAATCCTAAGACTTGATGTCCTAATGGTTGCACAATATGACCTTCACTCAGCCTGGGTAGCCTTTTAGGTTGCCATTTCTAAGACATTGGCTGCCAACTCTGATAGGATGCCATTAAGGTGGGCTAGGGGTGATCACCATTACAGAAACTTTCCAACATTGGATTACAATGTTTGATCCATTTATTTCCTTTTGATTATTTTTATTAATTTATTTTGTCCATTTTAATCCTGGCTTGACATAGTGCTTCCTTTTTGATGACCATGTACTAACTCAACATATTATGCCATATTTCAAAATTGGGTGTCATGTTAGTTATTTCCCTTAACAATTGAATGGTAGATTGATAGAAGTACTTGATTTGTTTCATTAGAAAAGTTGGCGTACTTGATTTGGGTAAAAAATATTGAGGTACCAATATTGCACATAGGCCATTGTAGACTGTAGAGGGACCAAAAGTGCAATTTAACCTCATTCCTTTATGAATCTTTGTGATTCTATCTTTTTCTTCTATCTCTGTTTCTTTGTCTTGTTTTGTGCCAATTTATTGTTGCTTGATAATTTCTATTTTCTAGCAAATTTGTCTTGTGAAGCTTATGACATCAACCTTATGTTTTTGATACTTTTAGTGAGTCTTGTTTTCTATAATATGTTTATAATTTATTTTTTGTCATTTGTCATTAGTTTTCCTTGTTTATCATATTCAGCTTTTTCTTTGGTATGCTATGTAGCACCGATGCTGACATGCGACACGTGACACGACACAACTTGACTCTCCGACACGCCAATCTTAAAAAATTATGAATTTCGACACGTTGGGACACGTTTTAATATTATATAATATTTTTAATTTATATAGTGTATATTTCATTTAATATTCAATAATTTAACAAAAAAAATTAAACTAAACTAATAATACCAATAAATGTAACCGAAAAAAATTCATAGAGATTGCATTTCAATCTTCAAAACAGAATATTCAATATTAAAATAGATTTTAAATTTTAAAAAGCAAAACCCGTTTGGACCTAAAAAAAGATAAATTTGAACCTAAAAAACTAAAAATATAAATTTGTTTAAAGAGTAACAGCACTAATGGTTTTTTTAAAAAAAAATAAAAAGAAAAAACCTAACAAAATTTAAAACCCTGACTGGTGAGAGGGAGAGAGTGAATCAGGGAAAAGGAAAAGTGGAAAACCCATTTGGGGGTTTCGTCCCGTGCCCGTTTGGGTGCAGGGCTGCATGTGAACGGCGACATAGAGAAGGTGAAGAAGAGCAGCGGTCGAGAGAGAGAAGGTGAAGATTGAAGAAGCGAACGAGTGAGAGGTCAGAGCAAAGTGATAGCACTTACCTGTGACTGGTGAGCGCGAACGACGGGCCAACGACGGTGAGAACAACGGTCGAAGCTAACAGCGGGCGGAGGTAGAAGCGAACGGTGGTGAGCACTGAGCACTGTGCGTGAACAAGTGTGAACTGTGAAGCAAGAAAGCGTGAAGGGTCGCAAAAATGCCCGTGAGTGAAATATAATATCTGTAATTTTTTTTCTTCACCAAATTGCCCTTTGACCGTGTCGGACACGGCCAACGTGTCGAGATTGTTGACCTCGTGTTGGACACGGTGTCGGCACCTGTCGGCACGTGTCGCCGTGTTGGGTCGTGTCGGACTTGACCTGCCTTATATTTCAGCGTGTCCGTGCTTCATAGTTGGTATGTATACTCTTTTTTGATTATAGTCACCACGCTTGTGCCATAATTGTCAATGCCATCTGTCATATTTTTATGACGAAATTTTTATAAAGGTGCTTCTTGGAATTCCAGGCTTTGTTTTTGATACACAGGTTCTTTAGTGTATCCCTCATATTGTTCTTTATTCTATGGCACTCTTCATCAGCTGGATATTCAAAGTCCAAAACCACAGTAAGACAATAGTATAACTTGAAGTTATTTGTTGCAGTCTATATTGTTTGCTAATTTCAGAATTTTTTCTTTTTGATTATGTTAAATTGGGTTTTATGTTCCTAGGGATCCACACCTTTGACCTTTCCCTCAAAGGAAGAAGGGAAACTTGGTGCCCATGGTAGTCTTACATCTTCATTTGATTGGGATAACCATGGATGGTTCTATATTACTGTCCGGATAGGATTGTTTCTTTGGGTATGATTGATAATTTTATTTTCCATGTTTAAATACTAGTTTGATTTCATTCTGCTGTTTGCTTGTTTCAAATGACAATTTTGTGACTCTAGTTTATGTTATTTTACGAAGGTTGCTTTGCTTAATCTAATTACAATTTCTTCAACTTGGGCAAGGGTAACTGATGTGATGGACAGTGAGGTTTGTTTGCAGCTACATCATTTTTGTTTGTCTGGATTATTCTGGGCCTAACATACTCTGAGTTCAGTCAGGTTCAAGATTATTCGGGTTTATTGGTGCTGGTGCCACCCTTGGACAACTTTTTGGGTCATTGTTTGCCATTGGAATGGCTTTTGTTGGCCCATGTAAGTTTGCATTTGCCCTATACAGTCCTTTCTGATATAGTTTTGCTTTGCCATAAAGTAATCATGTCTTTCACAGTCTTGCTTTTGTTTGCTGCGTTGTTGATGGAACTTGCGGCACAGACATCAAGAGGGATAAATCATGTTACATCTCATGTTGAAGAACAATTGTCTCCCATTAGGTCATTCTGTGTTTTCTTTTCTTTGTAGTTATATCAATTGCAACAGATAAGTTTCGGATGGCATATACCTCATTTTAATACTTGGCAAATGAATGAAATAACCTTTAAGAAATATACTACATCTAAAACTAGAAATTTGTCATGAACCATTCCCTTAAATCAGGTTATAGGGAAGTGAACAGTAAAGTCTGGTTGTAATTGTAAATCGCCATATTCCTGACTTCCTTTGTGGTCTATTTTGGTAGTATGAAACATAGTTATCAATAGCGGTCGGAGCAGCCGCGATAGCGGCAGAGCGGCCATGCACTGCTACAAAGGGTAGTGTAGCGGTGCGGTTCAAGGTAGCGGACGTTGCGCCCGCGACAGGTGGTTCACGGATCGCCTGCGATCGCGGAGGACGCGGCCGTGATTTGGTTACGTTCTTGTGTGAGGCTGCGACCTTCGTTCACTCCGATGGTTCCACCTGCGAGGCTGCGACCTTCGTCCGCGATTCTCTGTGAGGGGCGTTCGGGTCGAGTCAGGGAGACGACATAGTGACGCACAGAGAAGAATCAACACGCAGATGCAGTGAACGCGCGCAGAGAGTTGAAGAGAAGCTTTGAAGAAGAAGAAGAGTACCCAGTACGTTTAAGCTATATTCTAGTGCTCTGAGCCTCTGAGTTAGTCCAGCTATAATATTATATAATATTATATGATATGTGTTGTGAGTTGTCATTGTGTGATGGATTGGCTTTATGAGCTGGAGAGTACGTTCCAGTGTTCCACTATATCAAAAGCCTTTTAAAATTTTAAAGTTTAAGCTATATTCACTATTCAGTATATTATATTGTATTTTAAAATGGACTTGAGGCTGAGGTGTAGATAAGAGGAGACAACTTTTGCTTTCCAACGGGGATTGATTCAAGTCCATTTTATTTATCTTTGATAGGATTTTAACATTAGTAGTAATAATTAAAAAATATATTTTAATAACTATTACTAATTTTTATTATATATTTTAATAACTATTACTATTTTAATAATTATTTTTTTTTGTCAAATTCTGTTTTTTTTAAAACTAGGTTTGATATTCTCTGTTTCCTTAGTTTTTTATTTCTGTTTTTTTCCTTTCTTAATACCAGGTTATTCATTTTCTTTGTTTTCTTTTTTTCTTGACTTTTTTTTTTTGTCTTTATATTCTTAAGAGTTTTTATTGTTAATGATAATTAGTGCATGATTTTTTAGTTATATTTTCCTTTCTTCAGCTTATATATTTATATTATAAATTTTTTAATACATATATAAAAATATTAGAATAGCGGTCATCCCGCTTCCGCTATCCCGCTATCCCAGTTTTGAGAGGTGGCCGCTCCGCTCCGCTATCCGGGATTGATAACTATGGTATGAAATCAGCTTACATAGGAGGTGAGGGAAGATTAGGGTCATTCTGATTTATGATAATTTAGGAACTGTGCAGTTTCTCTGTAGGGGAAACAACCATGACCACTCCCATCAATCAGTGTCTCCATTTCTGAACAACCATGCCAGCTGTCGTCAATTCCATCTTGTAAAGCTACTTGGTTTGAGCTTGTTGTGATAACCACTAACACTATGGTAGAGAAAAGCTACCGGCCTCTCTTCATATAACAGAACATCCGCCAACCATTAACTAGAAGCATCAGTTTCCCCAATTGAACTTTTCAACATCAGCGACTCTGAGTATGATGGACGCATATTCATTCCAAACCATAATGTGGCAAAAGCCTCTTGATCTTCTTTTCACCACTAAAATTATAATTCTTCAATAGCTGGGTTAGAGGTTTGGTAATCCACTCACAATATCTCACAAACCTTCGTCGGCTCTCTGAATCCTTTTACATCCTTAGGTACTGGCCATAGCATATTACTTAAACCTTTTTTGGTTCTGTAGACAACATAGGTCATCAATCCCGGATGGTGTGGTGGTCATCCCTAAATGATTTATGTGAGATGTATATAAATTCTCAAAATTTAAAACAACAAAATTGACCCACTTTCCACCCCAAATAGTCTTATAATTGGGGAAAGATTTATTTTTATTTTTATTATGAATCATTTATTATACAATTTTTTAGTTTTTATTTATTTTATATTGTAAAGTAGATTATAATATTTAAAATATATTTATAAAAATATTTAAATAATTATATATTCTATAATACAAATACAAATAATATTTAATAAATATAATAATATATAAATATATATTTAATATATAGATTTATTAGGATCTGATTTATAGGAAACATATCTGATTTAGAGGAAACTGAATATGGTCTCATTATCAATATTGATTGTAATGACCACTATATAATAGAGCATCCGTTGTGTACTTTGATACATGGTTTCAGTCTATTATCCTATGTTATCAATAGCGGTCGTCGCGGCGGAGCGGACATGCACCGCTACAATGGGTAGAGTAGCGGTGCGTTTTAAGGTTGCGGATGTTGCGGCCGTGACGGAGGGGTAGCGGAGCGCCCGCAATCGCGGTGACGCGTCCGTGATTCCGTCATCCTTCTCGTGCGACCTTCGTTCCCTCACTTCCCTGCGCGTGCAAACCTCCGACGTCTCTTTCTTCTTCTCTGGCGGCCTTGTCTGGAGTCCTCTCAGTCTCCGATGTCTCTTTCTTCTTCTCTAGTGGCTCTTTCTTCTCTTCTCCGTCGCACTCCAACTCTGCTAACATTCACCTGCTCCTCTTCCTCACCTTCACGTTATTTTCACACTCTTCCGAAAACCGTTGCAACTTTGGAGGTCACTGATTTGGATGAAAACAACTCATAAGAACGATAATGGAAACTAGAAAGAAAAACAGCGCAGCAGCGAAGAGAAGGAGGCAGCAGCGAAGAGAAGGAGACAGACAAGAAGATTATATGCTAGGTTTATATTATTTGGGCCTAATTTGCTTTCTGTACCCACTTTTTTTCTTTCTGCAGTTTCATATTACATTTTCGAAATGGACTTTTAAGTTTTAATTTAGATAGTTGCTATTTACAGTCTTTTTTATTATTAATACACTTTACTTATTTTATGATGATTAAGTAATATATTTTGCTTAAGAGTTTTTATTGTTAATGATAATTAGTGCATGAATTTTTAGTTATATTTCTCTTTTTCAGCTTATATATTTATCTTATAAATTTTTTAATACATATATAAAAACATTAGAATAGCGGTCATCCCGCTACCGCTATCCCAGTTTTGAGGGCGGCCGCTCCGCTCCGCTATCCGGGATTGATAACTATGCTATTATCCCTCTATATTTTCTCATTTTACATGGTATCTAGAGCTAGGTTGAGTGAATAAGGAAAAATCGTCCCTCATTGGGGATAGTGGTGAGCCTTTTTGCTCATTGCCTTTCTTCTATCTTTCTTTTTCCAATTTTTGGTGGAGCTTTATACTTGCTGCACCTTTTCCGGTGATTCTTCTTCCACTTTTTTCTGCATTCTGGTGGACCTCTCTAGTTGTCGCACTTCTTTCCAAATCCCAGTGGACCTTTCTGCTCGTCATCCATCTTCTGACAATCCTTTTCTCCTTTCCTGACTACATTTTTGTTCACCATCGGCCACCATCACTTGTCCGGTGACCGACTGTCCCATGGTGAGCCCTTTCGCTCATTGCCCTTCTTCTGGTGAGCCCTTCTACAAGCCGTAATTTACCGGCAAATCTGCTTCAATGTCTAGTGCTTTTTCGGGCCAGCCACCGCCACTTTTTTGACAGCCGCCGTTCTCTCTGGCTGACATATGCACCATCGGGAGCACTCGGTGCTGATCTACCCAATGCCGTTGATGGTGTCACCATCTGCCATTAGGAAACGCGACTCTGTCCTTAAAGTTTCATCTCCATCGGACTTGTTTTGGACGAAAACTAGTTTTTGTTGTTTTGTGCCTTTTTAGTTGCCTATCCTACTGCTGTCTCTTTTTAGCAGGTTTTTTGATCATCGCCTCATCTCACCGCTTATTTTCTGACGAAGAACTTTCCGGTCGCCTATTTTGTTGCTGTCCTTTTTTGGCATGTTTCTCGGTGATTTCTCTTGGCTTTGCTGGCTATTTATGATGATTTCATCTCTTCAGTTTTAATAATTTTGGGTCTCCATGGTTCGTTTGAAGCTACCAAGTCTTGATTTAAGAAAATCGAAACTTGCTTTTCTTAGGCTGATGGATATTCTAGCTCTCCCTTTCTAGCAATATTCCTTGACATCACCAAGATCCCTGAGTTGTCTTCAATATATTGGTTTGAAGCTTCCAAATGATGGTTTTAAGGAACTTGCTTTTCTTTGGCTGATGAATATTCCAGCTCTCTCGTTCTAGCAATATTCCCTGTCTTCACCAACATACCTGAGCTGTCATTCAAACTATAATCTTTTTTAGTAGAGCTCAAGTTTTATGTTTTTGTTGGGAATAAATTGTCTTGTGACAAGCTAAAGCTTAGTAAGCTGGGGGGAATGTTGAGAATTAGAAATATTTAATGTATAGATTTATTAGGATCTGATTTGTAGGAAACATATCTGATTTTGAGGAAACTGAATATGCTCTCATTATCAGTATTTATTATAATGACCACTATATAATAGAGTTTCCGTTGTGTACTTTGATACACGTTTTCAGTTTATTATCCCTCTATATTTTCTCCCATTTTACATATATAAAGAATATATAAATAAAAAAATAATATAATAATAAGAAATATATAAGAATAATAATAGTATAAGTATAAAGAATATAAAATATTATTAAGTAAATACATATATTGTTATATTATACTGTTTATATGTTATTTTATAGAGTAAATTACACTCGCACCCCCTGTGTTTTGCTCAATTTCACCTGATACCCCTCCCTTTTTGCACATTACTTTTACCCCCCTCTATTAACACCGTTAATTAACGTCAATTGAAATATGTGAGCAGACAAAATTGCCCTTACATTTTAATTGTAAAACCCAAATTATCCCTTCCCAATTAGTTTCAGAATTTATGATTCACGTTTCATTCCTCTTCACCATTAGTGAGTACTGTTCATCTTCCTCTTATTGGTGAGTTCTTCTTCAACGTCCAGGGGGTGCGAGTTTCTCTTTCTCTCACGACGTTCACGTTCCATTCCTCTTCACCGTTCTTGTTCTAGTTTGTGAATTTCCCATTATTCCTCTTTTAGTTCGCGACGTTCATGAGCGTCTTCATTTGTCTTCCTCTTTGACGTTCACGAGTACTCTGTTTTTCTTTCTGTTCCACAATTTTTGTTCACGCTAGGCTATGTTTGTAAGTGACCACTGGACCTTGTATATAGGTTACATTTTAAGATTATTTATTTAATTTTGATTGTTTATTGTTGCCTATTTCTGAATGGGGTTTCAATGGGAGACCAGTTTGAGATCACTTATGATTTTTAAAATCATTTGTTTATTATTGTTGATTAAAATAGTGTTGATGTTTGGGGCAACAGGAAACACAATGGATGAAGTGTAAATCATTTGTTTATTATTGTTTATTAAAATAGTGTTGATGTTTAAGACAAGAGGAAACACAATGGATGAACTGAAAATCATTTGTTTATTATTGTTGACTAAAATAGTATTGATATTTGGGACTACAGGAAACACAATGGATGAATTGAAAATCATCTGTTTATTATTGTTGATTAAAATAGTGTTGATGTTTTGGACCACAAGAACATAATGGATGAAAATGTTTGTTGAAAATCAGAATTCAGTTCATATATAAGTTAGTAAAACAAAGGATGAGAGGAAATGTGTTAACATTGCGTACCAACAAAGTGAGTTCAAAGTTGGGTTTACGTAGAAAAACAAAAAAGAAGAGTCTTAAAATATCTTTAGGTTGAGAGGAAGAAGATGAGGATATTTTAGACATAAATTTTCATTAAAAGTCATGTGACCAGCATGTGCCTAATTTCTGTTAGATTATTAAACGGTGTTTAGGAAGGAGGGAGTCTAAGTGTAATGTGAGCTAAACAATTAAGGGATTTTTTGTAGGGTGCAAAAAGGGAGGGGTATCAGGTGAAATTTGAGTAAAACATAGGGGGTGCGAGTGTAATTTACTCTATTTTATATGCATATAAATAACTTTTGTAGAATCTACAAACTGTGCTACGATTCCACAATGTACGATTTTGATACTCTTCTCTGAGTTCGAGTAGAATCTTGAGTTTGACTAGCATGATTGTAATATATCAGATCAGATTATATCAAGTTAATATCAAATTTAGAGTATTTAGACTCTATTCTCTCCTTTTCTGATTGGTATAGGTAGGGATGTAAATAGGCTTGGTCGAACAAGGCTTTGCTTAAATAGGGTTAGCCTGTTTAAAAAACTTGAGGTTTGAGCTTGGCCTATGACCTGTTGTAGGCTTTATTTTTAGGCTTGGCTTGACCTATTTGAATGTCTGGCTTGGCCTGTTAGTCTACCTAAAGGCCTATTTCATATTAGAGTTTTTATATATGTCTAACTTCTCTTTACATGGGACATGGATGAACATATAGATCATATGCACCCAAGTTGTTACAAATATAGTCAATCCTAGGTCCTTTCAAAGACTTAGTGAAGATGTCGGCCAGTTGATCACTGGATTTGACAAAACTTGTTGTAATTTCTCCTGACTCAATCTTTTATAAAGATTGATACTAATAATTAACATATTCAAAAGAGGTTGAGTTTCCTCTAAATCAAATCCTATCAAATCAATATACAATAAATGTTTAATTTATTTTTGATTCTCAGCATTCCCTAACAAGCTGGAGCGTATAGATCATATGCACCCAACTTGTTACAAGTATAGTCAATCCTAGGTCCCCTCAAATGTAACACCCCGATCGAATCACACCATAATGAGAATGATTTAGAGGCTATGCAGGTTTGAGACTGTAAAGTTGAGGATGACTTAAAGGAATTAATTGGTACTACCTATATCAACAAAATGCATCTACTTTTCGACAGCCCATCACATAAGAACTTTATCGTTAGGCGTGCTTGGCTTGGAGTGATTTCGGCATGGGTGACCTTCTAGGAGTAGGCAAAGCTGATTGTCAAGGTTTTGGAAAGGACTACCTACGGAGGGTTCTGATTGGTGGAGGGTTTTGACCAACAAGGATGTTAAGTGAAGTGCCATCGTTTGAAGTACTTTATAGTGTGAGCCGTCGAGAAGTCGACCATCAGGGATGTTACATCAAAGACTTAGTGAAGATGTCGGTCAATTGATCACTAGAGTTGACAAAACTTAATGTAATTTATCCTGACTCAATCTTTTATATAGACTGATAGTAATAATTAACACATAATTAAAGGAGATTGAGTTGCCTCTAGATCAAATCCTATCAAATCAATACAATAAATGTGTAATTTATTTTTGGTTCTCAACACTTCCCTTCAAGCTGGAGCGTATAGATCATGTGCACCAACTTGTTACAAATATAGTCAATCCTAGGTCCCCCCAAAGACTTGGTGAAGATGTTAGCCTGTTAATCACTAAAGTTAACAAAACTTGTATTTCTCCTAACTCAATCTTTTCCCTGCTGAAGTGGTAGTCCTACTCAATGTGTTTTATCTTCCCATGGAAGACTGAATTAGAAACAATATGCAATGCTACTCTTCAAACTTCAGTTCTCTTAGTATCTGCTTCAGCCATATAAGTTCACAAAGTCACTAAATTCATAGCTCTATATTCTACCTCAACATTTTGCTGCAGGCTTTTCTAGGATATCAAATTCCCTTCGATTAGCACACAATACCCTGAGGTGGATCATCAATCACTGGGTGGCCTAGCTCAATCAGCATTAGAATCAGAATAATCAACAATGTGAAGATGCCCTTTTTCCTCATAAATGAGACCTTTGCCTGGAGCATTCTTAATATACTTCAGAATGCGGATTATTGTATCCCAATGATCTTGGCAAGGTGAATTCAAGAATTGGCATACTACACCTATTGCAAACACTAAAACCAACCAACCAACCTTCTATATCTACCAGGATCTGACTATGGCTCCCCTTGATTGGGTATCAGTTTGATGCTAGGATCCATCCGAGTGTCTACTAGTTTGGCATTCAAAAGGCTAGTTTTTTCTAAGGTACCAAAAAGTATATTTTCTCTAGGAGATCACCAAGCCATACTTAGATTGAACAACCTTCATACCTAGGAAGTACCAAAGTTTGCCAAGGTCTTTATAGCTGGATAGATATTGCTTCATGTGAACAATGCCAAGCTGATCACTACCTATAATGACAATAGCATCTACATATACAATGAGGTAGAGATGCACCCCTAAGTAGAATGGCAATAGAAAATAGAGTGATTGGCTTCACTACGAGTCATACTCATTCCAAACTGCTGCACAACAGTGTGAAAACGGCCAAACCAGGCATGAGGTGACTGTTTACGTCCATACACCTGCCAAGTTAGCCCCCCCCCCCCCCCACACAAAAAAGCAACAAATCTAGGTGGTTGCTCTATATACACTTCCTCAAGGTCACCATGTAAGAATGCATTTTTAATATCCAACTGAAATAGTGGCCAATTGCGAAGAACTGCCATGGAGAAAAGAAGTCTTACGGATGCGATTATAGCCACTAGAGAGCTGTCAGGGTAATCCTAATCAAAGACCTATGCATTACGTTTGACGACTAAGCGAGCCTTGAAGTGATCTATTTCTTTCCATCAGGAATTAACGGTGTAGAGTCATTGACACCCAATAGTAGTTTTGCTAGGTGGAAGAGGGATCAGCTCCCAGGTACCACTGCTTTAGAGTGCACACATCTCATCAATCATTGCTTGCTGCCACTCAAGGTAAGATAAGGCTTCACCTAGAGAGTTAGGAATAAACACAAGAGATAGAAGAAAGGCATGTATCATGCAAAGGAGAAAGACAATGATAACTCAGTGATGAGATGAATTATGAGTAGAACGAATACCTTTATGGAAAGCGATGGGCTAGTCAAGGTTTTGGGGTAGGTCTGGATCCGATAAAGGATATAACAATGAGGAAGAGTTTGGCAAGGCCTCTACCGTCTCATCTGGTATCGTATTAGTGGTTGGTGTAGATTGTGGGAGACATTGGTATATTTGAAAAGGACACATTGCCTGGTGCCCTTCTGGGGGAACATCTTGCTGTGCCTTGGAATCAACCTGAGAAACAGAAGAAAGAGGGACAAGAGTGGATGTACCCGTGTTGGAAGAAAAACTCTCAGTGGGTGACTCAAAGTAGAGAACAAACTCAAAGAATGAGACATCAACAGAGATGAAGTATCATCACAACGTAAGAGATGTGACCGATGATAACCAAGGAAGACACACTTGATGGACTATGTAGAGAGTTTGTCAACGCCCGAAGATAGGTTGTGAACAAAGTAGGTTGCCCCCAAGACACGCAGAGGAAGAGGATGAAGAGGTAAGTTAGGAAAGAGGACAAAGTGAGGTACTTGATTAGACAAGACAGATGGAGGGCATGTGATTAATAACAGACTGTGAGAACAACATCATCCCAGAAGTGTAGGGGTAGATGGCCATGGAGAAGGAGTGTCTGAGTTGTCTCAATGAGATATCTATTTTGTGGTCAACAACCCGATTTTGTTGAGGGGTGTGGGCATAAGACGTTTGATGGAGGATTCCCTTGGATGCCATAAATGCTTGAAACTGGTGTGATGAATATTCATGTGCATTATTACTGTGAGGGACAAATAGGGATACCAAATTGAGTCTTTATTTCAATATAAAATTATTCAAAAATGGAAAACAATTCGGATCGATGCTTCATCAAACAGCCGCGTACATTTTGAAAAATTAATAAAGGTTACAAAATACCTAAAACTAGACTGAGAAACAATATGAGAGGGACCCCACACATTTGAATGGACTAAGGCAATTGGAGAAACAATACGGGTATGTTTTCCTAATTGACATGACTCAGTGTAACTAGGTAATTTGGAGAGACTAGGTACCAACTGTTGAAGCTACGACAAACCAGGATGTCCAAACTGGGTATGTATTGTATAAGTGAGTAGTATTTCACTCCCTAAGTGTTTTTTACTTAGTTTCCATATCTCTTGTAATCAGAGGTTAGTTAACTGTTTCTCACAGTTAACTAACTCAGGTTAGGTTAGTTTTCTGTTAGACAATTGTAAGTACAACTGCCAACAGCTTTATCATTCTGTTATGCAGCTGTCTAACAACTTTATCATCCTAATAATCCCCGCAGTCAACATATCCTTTACCAATTTCTCAATCTCATCCTTCTGATAATGAGGATATTTATAGGGCCTTTAATTTGGTATCTTATTACCTGGTTGAATGGATATGGCATGATCTTTTTCTCTATGGGGTGGTAGTCCTTGAGGTTCCTGAAAAACCTACTCAAACTGTGCCAATACCAATTTCGTGGGATTTCTTCTACCCTTCCTTCTCCTTCTACTGCTTTTAATTCCACTAGAAAACCCTAATCAGCTTCCAACAGATGCTGATTTCCACCAGACGCTGCATTCCCCTTGTTTCTTCCCAGTGGATCGCTTCCCGGCACGTTCGAATCCGGGCCTGTCACCAACCTCTGTAACATTCCTTCAATCAAACTTAACCGTGATTCCACAGCATCACGATTCTTCTCCATCGCTTTCTCTATCGCTTTCATGCGCGATTCCATCTTTGCGTTCGTTTTCGACATAATCAAAGGTTCCACAGCTCCCAGATCAGGCTCTGGTCAGGCTTATTAATAGCGGCGCTATTGCGGAGTAGCGGTGCGGTGTGGCGGCCGGCCGCCACAGACCGCATCGCAACAGTGAGGCGAAGTGTAGCGGCAATAGCGGCCGCTATCGCGGGTGCGGCGTGGCTGAAAAGCGGGTGCGGTGCGGCTGAAAAGAAATGTTGAGGAAGACGAAAGGTTGAGGGTGCGCTGCTATTAATAAGCCTGGGTAATAGTTTTAAATACGCTGCCTTTTAAAGGTTGAGGAAGCCATTGACCTCCCACTCTGTCATATGTGAAGCTGCCTTTTCATTTAGCTAGCTGCTGAAGTGGTCTTAGGGAGTTAGGGTTTCAGGGGAATTGGGCAATGCGGTGCAAACATTTTTATGTTTTGGTTTGTTGGGCCTCAATTTGAGTCCAGTTTAGCTTCCATTTTTTTTGTTTAAGCATAACATATAATGTAATAAACAAAATAATATTAATAAAAAATTTTCATAGCAGTGGCCATAATGCTATGCTACTGTTTTTTGTTTTTGTACCTCTGTTTTATACTTTTATTATATAAATTATATTCATATATTTGTTTTTTCTTCTAGTCTATTTATTATTTGTTTATAGTTTTTGTATTTATGTATTATATAAATTATATGTCTGTTTATTTTTTGTTAAACTAATTTTCTGTTTTTTTTATTGTTCATTAATTTATTATTGGACTATTTTATTCATGTGTGAGTTACTTAGTCCTTTATGTTTGATATTTATGTCATTTTTTTTTTTGGGGGGGATTATGTTTGTAAAGGTAATTGAGAGGCTTAGTGATGGATGGAAGATTTCAGAATATATTCACTTATATACTTCGCTGTAGCGGTGTAGCGCTACACGCTATAGTGCTATAGCAATTTTTGGGGGTGGCCGCTACGCGCCGCTATCCGAGATTAATAAGTATGGCTCTGGTACCAGTTGATAGAATTGGACCAGAAAAGAGAGAAGAACGAAAGAAAAACAGAAAGTGCTGTATTATTGGAGCTTCGAACTCCTAAACTCAGAACAAGTGATTTTCGAGGAATCACTAATCTCCCCTTAACAACTACTAACCAACAGTTAGTTATAACTAACTGACAATTAGTTATCCCAACTGTTCTAAACTAACTGACAGTTTCCTTCCAAGGAACCCTCCTAGAGTACACCTATCCACATCTTCTGTCTTTATGAGACTGTGTCTGAGATCTATTGACATATGTAATAGTGGGAAAATAACCAGAAGTACAATGCGAAGAAAATAGGGAACGATTACCAAAGATATTGTCAGACACACCAAAGTCTAGTACCCAAAGTCCTAAATAGTGGGATTGACAGACGCAAGCAATAGATTTACCAGTGTTTGCAACCGAAGCAGTGAGGCTAGACTTTTGATGATTCTTGAACCACTTGACAAAATCCTCATAGTGAGTCGGTGTAGCACGACGATGATCAATTGGATCTGTTGGCTCTACCAGAGGTGTTTGGGCCACATTGGCAGGACGAGGAGGTTTACCATGCAACTTCCAGAAATGGTCAATGGTGTGCCTAGTACGATGACAATGGTCGCACTTATAACAACTCTTCCTTGTGCAAGAACGACTAGAATGGTTTCTCTGTGATGCAAGAGCAGAAGTGTCACCCAATATCGGAGTAGGGGTCTCCTTATGAACCTTGGATGGAATCTGAAGTAGTGTAAAGGAGGCATAAGTCATCATAGGCATCACGGGAGAATGAAGAATCTGGTCACGAATAACATAATATGCTGTTGGTTGGCCATAAAGAGCCAAGGTCATAAAGCACTTCGATTCTCCAATTCTTTCTTAGCCTCAGTAGGAATGGATGCAGTGGGAGGCAAAAGCTCATTATAATCATGCAGGGCAACATGCACTCGACCAAGGTAGGTAAACGTGAGGCCATCAAAATGCTGAGGTGCAATGTGGGTCATCAAGTCATGACACACCTCAAAGAGACACTTAGTGTGATTAATGTAAACAGAGCATGCCTTGGTCCAAACTGATTCACAAGTGCCATGTGGTCGAAAAATAGGCTTGAGTGCGGGTGTAAGGTGGACTTGATGGCGCTGCATAGTTGAGCATCAATTTTCTCCCTATGTGCACACTCAATGGCAGGTACGGAATCACTGGTACTGGTGAGATGGTCTTTGTACCCAAGACCAATAATCCACAAAGTTCCATTGGAGGCCCAGGTACAATAGTTGTCTCCATCTAATTTCTCAACAGTGGGTGGAAAATTAGAGAAGATGGGAGAGTTTACTTAGGCGGCTGGGTACCAGTGGAGACCATTGGAATGCAAAAAAGGACAAACAGTACCTACAATAATATATAAAAAAACAGAATCTGGAAAATAAGGGGTTACAAAAGAGGCACCGTCAAATCAAGTCGGAATGATCCCAAACTTCAGGGGTAGGGGCACAATGGAGAGGCAACATATCTGGTGGAGGACTGGAGATGCAGCCTGAATGGCGACTGTACATGTCAGAATAGCAGGGTGCACAATGGTTATGTGCATGGGAACTCTGATGGGGTTGCTGTCACCACCGTTGTGTAGATCGGTGGATGACGATGCTGGTGGTAGGGTCACTGGCTGGAAAGGTTGTTGGAGCGGCAGTCAGAAAATGGTAAATAGTCGCTGGAAGAAGGTCAGCGAGAAAGAGGGGCAAACCGGAGATGTACAAGACTCCCCAAATTTCTCAACTCCAGGGACAGTGGGTCCACCTGGCAATATCAGAGACAATTATAATAGTTACACATATTAGAGGAGATTGAGTTTCCTCTAAATCAAATCAATATCAATATACAATAAATGTGTAATTTATTTCTGATTCTCAACAGAAAAAATATAAAGCAAAAATTGTTCTTAGAAGCATGGATAGATAGATAGGGACAGATGTCAAACACACAGTGAGAGAGAGTGCTGTTATATACGGGGGAATCTTGTGTACCTCATTAAATTATTTGTTTTAGGTTTTGGTTAAATGGGTAATTTAATGTATAGAGCAAGGCAACATGAGGGATACAGTCATATTTATTTATTTATTTTGAATTTAGAAAATCTGATTCAAATAATGAAAACAAGACTGATGAGATTCAGAAGACTGAACATACTCCAAGAGGATCTCCAAAGTCATCTACTTCAGTGAAGCTTCCATTTTGGCCCATATTTGAAGGACTCTGGCTTATATTGTCATCAACCTACCTGTTGCATGTGTCATTGTTCATCTGGCTGAGTGCAGTTGTCTCTTCATTCTTCTATTTTCAGGTTAGGTAATCTTCTGTTCTGTGATACAATCTTTACTCAGTATTTATACTTTACCTGAATGATTAGAACATGTGGGGAATTGTGTAGATGAGTAATGCTAGCAACACACTATTGTTGGCTGAAATTTATTGAAAATCACAAAATATGGTGAGTTCCACTCATAATTCTGTAGTTTTCAATAAATTTTATTCAAATAATAGTGTGTTAAAGAGTGCTTTCACTTGTATAGATGTATAAAATGCTATTGCTTACTGAAAATCTACTGTAATATTTGCTCTTCGTCAAATTCTTTGAAAGACTTTGCAAAGGAAAAGGCAAATCCAAGAAGTGTTGAGTTAATTGATGAATATTTTAGTTCAATTCTGCCTGTTTTATATCATTAGTTAACATCTTCTTTGCTTGGTTTTCTTTTTTACTTTATCTTGTCGTGCACAACTTATTCAAGTCGACATATAATATGGTTATACCTAGAACACTATTAGTATATTTAGAATTCTAAATTATTAAATAATGATTATGATTATTTGTTTTCATTGTCTCATTAATTAGTCTTAAACATTTTGTCTGCTTGAGTATTTCTGTTTAAAATATTTAGAGGGGTGGCAGACCTGTGTTGCACTTTTGTTTATGATTTTGGTTTTAATTTTTTGTTTTCCTTACATCCTTGTTTTCTTATACTCCCAGTTTTCTTCTTATTTAATGTTTATGTTGAAAAAGAGTCACGCATTAAATAATGTTTCTAGATCCTTCTCCATGTATGTGCTATTGATAGTGAGGGAGCTTTCTTACCTCAACTATCTTAAGTTTGCATTAAAACTTAGTATTTTTGTTATTCTGATATGGATTTGGTGATGACTATGTTATTTCGGATTTTATCTTTGCTTATCTTAGGGATTTAATCTCTGATAAGATATCTTCCCTTACTTTTATGGATTTTATCTGTGATAAGATATCTATTTTGAGGAAAATTATATTCGATTATGGTTTGCGTTTAATTAGGATTTATCTAGGATTTTTTGGAAGTGTTGGAAATTGTTTATATTCTATGGAATTAATGTCTAGGTCTAGGATATTGGAATGGAATTAATGTCTAAGATAGTGGAATATCCAGATTCATGTATAGTGTCTAATAGTATTCTGTCGAGTTACATTTCCATTTTTTCTCATTAATGTAAATTAATCTGAAATGATTATGTATAAGAGGTACTGCTGAGTGCTTCTTACACTCAGCAATTCACAAAAATCTCTTTCTTCAAATATCTTTATCTTCAACATGGTATCAAAGCAGGTTCCATCTCGCTCTGCCTGTCTTCTCTTGTGAACAAATTTCCAGTGCTGTTCACTATTTGCAGCGTTGAAACTGTTCACTATCATTTTTCACTGTCACTGTTCATCGTGTAGTACTGTTTCACCCTTGTTTGGGTAGTGGGTCTGCATATATCACTTGGGGCTTTACTTTTCCTGTTAGAGCAAAATGTTGAGTTCTGCTCCTATTTTTTCTATCTCTGGAACTCCTAGTGTAACAGTGTTACGTACTATGTAATGTTGTGTGTCAATGTAGACCACACCTCATGCTATTTATAAATATGGAAAAGGGAATCAATATTGATTACAAGATCAATCACTTATTGATATAGGAAATAGAATATTCTAATAATAAATACAATATTAGGAATATATCAAATATAATCTCACACCCGGTATAACCTCAGAAAAGCATAATGGAAAGAATTATATATCTTGATCATACTTCTTAAAAGTGGGCGAACGATTGGCGTAGTCCCAAATGCATCTGGCCCCGTGATGTGAATCCAAGAAGGCTTAGAACCTTTGAACCCACAAGCACTTGAATTATACCCACCCCAAGAAAGATAACAATTAGGTTTGGTTATCCACTTGAACCCTTGAGTACAAGAAACAAGGACCCTAAGTCTTCGAGACACCACAAGGATGATCAAGCCTTGATAAGTTAGAAAAGTTCTAAAAGAACCTGATAGGAGTAGGAGGTGGGGACAAGTGTATAATAGGAGGGCCAACTAGTAAATAAAAGTTAGTTCAATTAGTTATAACTGATTCTTAGTCAGTTATAACTAACTGTGGGGGTTAGAATTAGATATAAATAGCAATTGGGTGGCTGGGGAAAAGCACCAGAAATGTATTAGGAGGTTGTGATTCTCAAAATCACATTGTTGCTACTGTAATTGCTTTCTTTTTCAATAAAGATAATCTTTTTCATCTAGTTTTCTGGTCCAGTTCTATCAACTGGTATTAGAGCTCCGATCTTGGAGCTGTGGAAGGGTTGATGGGGTAAAAAACAAACATGAAAATGGAGGCACATGTAGAGGCGATAGAGAGGGCAATGGAGGAAAATCGCAAAATGGTAGAGTCGCGTTTGGGAGCCATCAAAGCCATGCTGCAGAGGCTAGCAGCAGCATGGGAAAAGCAGGTGACGGGAGAAAACACGCTTGGGAGTGATGTACCGGAAAGAAACAGAGGTAATCGCTGGAGAAATCTTGAGATACCCATCTTCATGGGTGAAGATCCTTTGGGTTGGCTATCAAAAATGGAAAGATACTTCCGTTTACAAGCCATGCGAGAAGAGGACAGGTTAGAAGCAGTAATGATGGCTATGGATGGGGAAGCTTTAGGATGGTATCAGTGGTGGGAATCTTGGAACCCAAACCATTCTTGGGGAGGGTTCAAGAAAGCCTTGTCCCAAAGATTCCAAGAGTCCAGCCTTGGAATCCCATTCCAAATTCTGTTAGCTCTAAAACAGGAGGAAGCTGTGCAAGGATTTATCAGCCAGTTCAAGAAGTGTGTGGGCATGGTAAAGGGGCTGGAAGAATCTTTCTTGATGGAGGTATTTCTCAAGGGATTGAAGGAGGAGATTGGTACTGAGGTGAGATTGCACAAGCCCAAGAACCTAATGGAAGCCATGAATAAAGCACGACAAGTGGAAGAGAAAAATAGAGTTATGGGAATTCTGGGCAGAAGCTATAGCAAGGGCTATCAAGGTCAGAAACCCAGCTTTTCAAATCAGAAATTTGGAAAAGAATGGCAGCCAGCTAATAGTAAGGTCAGTGAATTTATCCAAACTGTTAGTGCAGAGGATAATGGATGGCAAGGTAGAAGAACCTTCCATAATTTGTCACCCACAAAAGTGAATGAGAAAATGAGGAAGGGAGAATGTTTTACATGTGATGAGAAATATCATCCTACTCGTGTGTAAAAACAAACAGTTCAGATTGATGATTATGGAAGAAGATGAAGGAGACCCTGTTGAAAAATACAGGCTGTTTTTTCTCACCTGGACCTTGGGGACAAGGTCCATCTTGAAAGGGTGGGTATTGATAGGAGTAGGAGGTGGGGACAAGTGTATAATAGGAGGGCCAATTAGTAAATAAAAATTAGTTCAGTTAGTTATAACTGATTGTTAGTTAGTTATAACTAACTGTGGGGGTTAGAATTAGATATAAATAGCAGTTGGGTGGCTGGGGAAAAGCACCAGAAATGTATTAGGAGGTTTTGATCCTCGAAATCACATTGTTGCTACTGTAATTGCTTTCTTTTTCAATAAAGATCATCTCTTTCATCTAGTTTTCTGGTCCAGTTCTATCAGAACCAAAGAGAAAATTTTCACTTGTCTGAATTTTCAGAATACTCAATGTCATTCAACTTGGTTTGGATACAATGAGCTTTGTCTATATATAGTATAAGGACTGCCCTAGTTAATTACTAGATATTAAATCCTATGTAACAGTACATTAACTAGGGAAATGAGAAGACTCAATTAAACCCACACTAATCAGCTTGTTTAATATGTAACAGCTGAATGCGTTATTATCCCCAAGCTTAAAAGACTCTTATTAAACCAAAGTAAATGAAAAGACACCCTAAAATTCGTCCAAATATATCAGCTGGCCATAAAAGCACTCTATAGTTAAGCATAAATACAACCAGCCCATGAATAGTTGATTGCCCAAGCTCCTTAATTTGAATGGTTTTTGGCCCAAAACTCCTACAGCTCCATCTTTAGCCCAAATTAGCTAAGTAATCCATCCAAACAAACTTTAGCCCAAATTTTTGCTTCTTTTAGATCTTGCTCTTATAAATGAGCCTTCCATCCATTGCGAAGATTCTTTGATATTTTTGGACCTTGATAGATTCATATCACCCCGTTCTTATCCCAGATGCATTGGCCCCATCCTTGTCCTAGTTGCACGAGCCTCATCTCTTTCTCAGTTGAGCTGGCCTCATCTCGGTCCCCGAAGCAAATTGATGTCCCTAGGGTTCGATCTGGTCAAGAACCGTCTTTTTTGGCAACGCTATTTTTTTCCTGTAGAAAGAAACAAGGGAGGGAGATGCATATGAGTAAACTGTAATTAGGTGTACTACAATGTGTAGCTACTCTCATATTTATAATACTAGGTTAAGCATGTACAAGCTCTTGGGCCAAGCCCGTATACATACGAAAACCTTTATTCTAAACAGCTGTAACATAAACGACTCTAACACTCCCCCTCAAGTAGGAGCATAAATGTTAATCATGCCTAGCTTGTTACAAATAAAATCACTTCGCATCCCATTCAAGGTTTTTGTATACATGTGCTAGTTGGTTGCCTGCCTTGACATAAGAGGTAGATATAAGGTTTTATTGCAACTTGATAGGTCTAATAGGTGGGGGAAAATATATACTAGGAGGTGCAATAAGCAAATT
>QARZ01040982.1:47165-72333 GCA_013407115.1 Glycine latifolia
GGGGGGAAACCACGTGGCAAGCTGTGAATGGAGAGAAGGAAATGTTAGAAAGCAGGGAGCAAGAAGGGATTTAGAGGGGGGGATTAGCTGTCGGGGGGGGGGGGGGGGGGGAGAAATTACAAAGGAGGTTTAGGGAGTGGAATTAAGGAGGAGGATAGAGCCTCTGTAATCGGAAAATGAATAATACTTTCATGATTTTGCAGTTTTCTATTTGGTGCCATTACGTTCTAGGATCTGTTCACTCCTTTCAAGTGTGGGAAAAGATTCATGATCACTTTCAGAAGCTAACTTGAGCAATAGCTCATCAACTTCGTGCAGAATTGCGGTCCAATACTCTTGATAGCAAAACTGTTTCAGAATTCCTCTTGTGCGTCAAAGCCCTAGCTGATCCACTAGCTTCTGTCAGAGATCCAATTACACCAGAGCAAAGGTTTGCCTTCTGACTACCATTCTGTGATTTCTGTTATTGAGAGCAAATTTCAACCGATGCAAATTGAGGAAGTGGAAGCTCTTCTTGCACATGAGATGCGATTGGAAAAATCGCAGAAGAAGCTTGCCTTTGAAACCGCTTCACTCAATCTAATGGAAATCCCCTCCTCGAAGTCGCAACAGCAACAATCATATTCTGCTCAAGTGAATTCGAACTACATCTCATATTCAGGGTATCACGGCTCTGGACGTGGTTGCGGCGGTCAGAATGGTCGTGGCTATCCCAATGTGCAATGTCAAGTTTGTTACAAACTTGGACATCCTACCTCCTACTGCGGTAGGAATGGTCGTGGTCGCGGTGGTCGTGGGTTTCAGCCTTCTTTGAACCCTAGCAATTGGAATTCAGCACCACAAAATTATGGAGCTTATCAGCCTAACATTTCTCCTCTGTCAACTCATGGGGAGTGGTGCCAAAGCAAGGGCAATTTCCTCAGGTTTCAGCAATATCAGCCTCAACAACAAGAACAAAATCTGCCCAGTGCTATGATTACCAACTCAGTGAATACTAGGTCCATGACCTACAACTAACAGCACTTGGTTCCCAGATTCAGGAGCGTCGTATCATGTAACAGCTGATCAGAACAATATTTGCCAACTTGGCTCTTTTGAAGGTCCAGGCCATAATGGATAAGGATTGCACATTTCTTCCTCTGTTTCATCTTACTTTCAATCATCTATTAAGTCCAATGTCTATTTGTCTCTACAACAACTTACTTCATGTTCCGGGTATCACCAAAAATCTGATCAGTGTTTCATTCTGACTTTTTGTCTTGTGAAATCTCTGGCAACTAAAGAGGAGGTTCTTCTTCGAGGCATAGTGGGTCCTGATGGCTTTTACCAGTTTCCAAGCCTCCACTTGCAGCATCAGTCCAAGCTGTTTTTTCCAGCATGTTGTTTAGTCTCTAATTCTAGTTTACAAACACCTGTTGTAACTAATTCTAGTTCACAAACATCATGTGTAACCACTGCTGTTTCTCCTAGCTCTAAATTTCTGTGGCAGTTCACTTAGGACATCCAAATGATCACACTCTCAAACTTGTATTGAACAATTGTAATGTACCCATATCAAATAAAGAGACTACTTTCTTTTGTTCTGCTTGTGCTATTGGCAAATCTCGCAGATTGCATGCTCCCTTGTCTAACACCACTTATAATAAGCCTTTGGAACTTGTTTACGGCAATTTGAGGGGACCTTCCCCTATGATTTCCTTGGGTGGCTTTCGTTATTACTTGTCTTATGTTGATGCCCACTCAAGGTTTACTTGGATATATCTCTTAAAATCTAAAGCTGACACTTTCACTGTCTTTAAACAGTTTAAAGTCATGGTTGAGCTGCAATATAATCACCCTCTTAAAGCCTTGCAAACTTATTGGGGGGGAGAGTTCAGACCTGTCAACAAATTTCTCACTGATTTAGGGGTTATTCACAGACTTACTTGTCCTCACACTCATCACCAAAATGGTGTAGTGGAAAGGAAGCATCATCACATTGTGGAGTTAGGTGTTATGCTTCTATCCCTCTTAAGTTTTGATCATGCCTTTATCATAGCCGTTCATCTTAAAATAGACTACCCACTGCCTCTTTGCAGTTTTCTGTTCCTTACACTGTCCTAACTGGTCAAAATCCAACATATCTGCATCTTAAAGCCTTTGGGTGTGCATGTTTTCCTTTTCTCTGGCCCTATCATTCTGATAGAGGTAGGAGGTGGGGAAAAATGTATTCTAGGAGGGTTCCTTTAGCAATTGACAGTTAGCATAACTAACTGTTAGTTAGAGGCAGTTTAATAGTTGGTTTGTAGATTGGGGGGGAATCATTCAGAACTATTTTGGAGGTTAGTGATCCTCAAAATCACTTGTATCAATTTAGGAGTTGAAAGCTCCCAAAATCAATTCTCTCCTTCCCTCTCTCTCTCTTTTCTGTCTAGTTCTATCAACTGGTATCAGAGCTCCGATTTGGGAGCTGTGTAACCGTTGATGGTGTTGAAGGCAAACGCAAGAATGGAGGCACGAATGGAAGTGATAGAAAAGGCAATGGAGGAGAATCGTGACACTGTTGATTCGCGATTGAGGTCCATTGAGGGAATGATCCAGAGGTTGGCGTCGGCGTGGGAGAAGCAAACACCGACAGCCAATGGCCAAGGAAGCGATTTGTTGGGAGGAAACAAGGTGAGCGCGAGCGCAGCGTTTGGAGGGAACCAATGGCGGAACATCGAGATACCCATTTTTGGGGGTGAAGATCCTTTGGGTTGGTTGTCGAAAATTGAGAGATATTTTCGACTACAATCCATAAGGGAGGAGGATAAATTGGAAACAGTGCTGGTAGCTATGGTTGGGGAGGCTTTGGGCTGGTTCCAATGGTGGGAATCTTGGAACCCAAACCAATCATGGGAAGGGTTCAAGATGGCACTCTCCCAAAGATTTCGAAGTGCTAATCTTGGGAATCCATTTCAAGCTTTGCTGGCCCTGAAACAAGAAGAAAATGTGCAGAATTTCATCAGCCAGTTCGAGAAGTGTGTGGAAATGGTGAAGGGATTAGAAAAATCCTTCTTGATGGAAGATTTTCTCAAGGATTAAAGGAAGATATTAGTACAGAGGTGACGCTTCATGAGCCTAAAAACCTGATGGAGGCCATGAATAAAGCTTGGCAAGTGGAAGAAAAAAATTGAGTTATGGGAATTCTGGGCAGAAGTAACAGCAAGGGCTATCAACATGAAAATGTTGAAAGACTTGGAGATTTGGAGATTTCTATAAATTTGCTTGAGGGAATTGCGGTCAGCATTTGTCTATTTTATATGGATGAAGGAATTGCAACTATTTACATAAACAATGAATAATAGGAAAATCATTGTTGCTACATTAGTTGAAGTAATCATTTTGAAAAGGTAATAGTATTATTAACAATAATGATGAAAAAAGATTTGTCAGGTTTTATTCTTTGATGTTAGTATTAATGATGATGCATGTTACTAATGTTAACTATGTATATATTTTTCTTTACTAGTACAGGGACGCATTCTTACTGTTGCTGGGGTGACTACAGCTATATGCTCAGCACCTTTTGTTGGCCTCTTAAATTTAGTCGCTCTAGCTGTTTGGCCAAAATGGGTGGTGGTTGCCATTTGTGAGACGCTGAGAAAGGTTATTCTCTATGACTTGCAAATATTGGTTCCTTTAATAGAATTCAGTAATTAACAACATATCTAGAAATGTGTGTTGTGAGAGTAGATATAGAACATGTATAGGTTCATTGTATGATATAAAATATCGAGTCTGTGTAGTTGAAGCACAATTTATAGTGTGCATGATTTTCAATCAAATATATTGTTGAGGTACATTGCATATTGCCTCCAGTCCCATTTCCCATGAGGACCAAATATATTGTTGAGGTATATTGTCACTTCAGAAAAAGATCCTGTCGAGAGACATTCGCACTAGTTTTATTAATGTTTAAATATAATTTTCATATCTGTAATATATTCATTTTTTAGTTTATTACCTAAAATATAATTTTTACTTTTTTATTTAGAGTGTCATGTCATCATTTAATAAATTTAAACTAACACAAGTATAAAAAATAAAAGTTTGAAAATATCAGGTAAGTAAAAACATATTTTTTAGTTAGTAAGTTGAAAAAGGAGTCTATTTAAAGTATGAAAAACATATTTAAGTCTTTTTTATAAATGTAAATGATTAACTGACGGATGTTTTAACTGAACGAGAGTTCCTTGGCGCATCTGACCTGAAAATGTTAAAAAGGTGTATTATTTTAATATGTAGGTTCATTGTACCATTTAAATAAAGTAATTAGGAATTTGTATTTCTACATTTCTTACATTCATTATATGCATTTCTTTCCTTTCTCTCAACAATATACTACATATTGCATTCATCTTTTGGAGAAATTCATGACTGTGACCTGCTACTCATGATATAAAACAGAAACTTGTTTACTAAATTAACTATAGTCACACTCTTTTGTATTCATGATAATGTTTGACAACATTGCAGGTTGTTACATATGTTGTGACAAGGCCGGGAAGAGAACTTTTATTTACTGTTGTTTCAGAGGATGAGAAGTATAAAGCCAAAGTACGACCATCTTCTGTTTCCTTTCTTCTTTTAGTCTTCGTGGGTAGTATCTTGGGCTTGTAGAAGCGCATACACATGATCATGTGCTACTTTTCACTGCAATAGTGACATTATTAGACATTTTATATTGGTTTAAATATGTTTTTATCCCTAATAAATACTCAATTTTATCCTTTGTTCTCTGATAAATTTTTGTTTTATGTTGAGTCCTTAATAAAATAATTTTGTTTTTGGTCATTGATATTTTGTTTGTCTATAATAAATTAGTTGATTTTGTGTTTGTTTTCTAATAGATTAACGAATTTTATTTTAGTCCTGACTAATTACAAATGAAAAAAAATATCAGAGAGCAAACACAAACTTCACTAATTTATTAGGATAAAAAATAAAATTGTTTTTTTAAGAACTTAATGTAAAACAAATTTATTAAAAAACAAACACAAAAATCAGATATTTAATAGAAATAAAAAAAAAATTTAAACCTTCTATATTTATTGGGTATTTCCTAGTAGGTACATAAAATGAACTAACAATTCAAATTGAGTTACTCAATGGCCAATTATTTTTGGAGGCAACACTTGATTTACAATATGCTGACACAGGTATGCATAGATGTCTTGGTTCAAAGACTTGGAGATGCTGCAGCAGCTGCAATGTACAAAATGCTTTTTGGTACTCTCAACGGGAACCCATCAACAGTTCCCCTTTATGGCCTCCCTGTATGTTTAAACTTATCATACTATCCATCTTCCTCTCAAATATTACTACCTAATTCATGAAAATGTCAACCTATTGGCTCAAATATTTATCATTACTCGTTATTAATAAATATTTTTCTCTTTTATTTTTTATCCTACCTCTGATCCTTGTTATAAAGTTTAATTAACTAATTCACCAGGATTAAGTAATTTAGTTCATTTAGTTGAGAACATTAAATTTGTCTTAAATTGAAATATTTTTTCAAAACTATCCTTATGAACAAAACTAACAAACATTAGAGAAATGTTTCTTTTACAGTCATGGTATTTTAAAGCCGACTTTAATAAAGGAAATTTTTGTAAAAATAATACAAGAGATATTTTATATTGGACTCCAACTTATATTCTTAATTAAGATCTTATAGTAAAGACCGGAAGTACTATTTTATATGGGTAAGACTAATGTGTTCTTTTTCCATGTCTGTAGGTTTGTTTGTTTTGGATAGTTACGGCATTCTTTTTGGGTCGTCGGCAAGTGCAACTTTCAAAGCACCAGATCTCCTCTACTTAATCATAGCATTTTAGATTAAATGTACAATAGATTTTAATTATAATATTGGATACCGTGCTTCTAGTCGAGAAAGTCGAGCATGTGAGATAACAAGCTAACACGGGTATGCTTTCCAAATTTTTCAAACAATTCCTTCGCTGTTGGTAATCTGAGTATGTGAGAAGATACAAAGTTGATTTGGTGAAGGGAGAAGAGAAGGAGATGAGAGGTTATGGGTTCTAATTATTTTGCTAACAAAAATGAGTAAATTAATAACTAATGTTTATTAATAAAAAAATTAAAATAAAACTTGAGTACGTGTGTTCGTGTTGAAAGGAGCTGGAACATAAAAAGGGAAAACCATTCCCTCCGTTCCAAAATTTTGGATGTTTAAAGTTTTTGGCTTACAAATTAAAATATATATAAATTTAGACTAAATTATCCTCATTTCTCGGCTTTTTCACCATTTGGGGGTAAAAGAAATCGATAATTATCAAATGGGACTTTGTTTCAAAAAAATTATTATTTAGGGAAAAGTTGTGTCAGGTGATACAACTTCTAAATTAGAAGTCGTATCACCTATCATCACCTTTAATTAAAATATTTTTTATTTAAAGTCATAACTTTATTCACAACATCAGTATGCTTTTAAAAGTGTAATCGTACATAAAGTTATGACTTTAAGAAAAAATATTTTAATTAAAGGTCGTGGTACGACTTCTAATTTAGAAGTCGCATAACATGATACCACTTACTATTAAATGGTAATTTTTTTGAAACAAATCCTCATTTGGTAATTTTCAATTTTTTTAACCCTCGAATGGTGAAAAAGCCCCATTTCTCTAATTATTTTAAAATATTTGATTTGGTTCCTAATTACTTTTAAAATTTAATTTATCCTCAAATTTTTTTAAAAATGAATCATTTTGGTCATTTACGTTCAATTAAACTAATGGTGTTAGGATTGTGAATTTTAATGGTTTTTGTTTACATCATTGGATCTTAGTATTTCTCTAGGATTTTCTTTTTTACTTAACCCCGTGTAGCATCGGTGGGAATAGCATTAGTGACGGTATGATAGGGTCGCCGGGGAAGGAAAGAAATCCAGTGACCTAAGAGTTGTCCTAATCGTCAAGGAACAAATCTTTTGGCATGTAGAACGCTATCAGTTTTGTTTGTCCAGCCTGTAATAGTTTCGTCTTCAATCTCCTTCACACAACAACAACTACACAAATTAGAGATTATCACTAATAATCATACATAAAAATAAACATTAATATCGGTCAACAACATTCAAATCAACCTTGGAGAGAGCCTTATATATACAATACAATAGAAAACCATTTATTTTGCCAACAGTGCTCTCCAAGACAGGAATTTCCGTAGCTATGAAAGTGAAAGAAACACAATTCGTTATGTTTAGTTATGAGATGAGAAGAGGAAAGAAAAGAGTAAGAGAGAGATCAGAGGAAGTACAACGTGGCAGGGATGGAGATGACAAAGAGGAGGAATATGAACCAATAAATAAAAAATTCGAAGAGAAAATCTCAGATTTGGTGACGTTTTATTTTTAAAATAATAATAAATATAGTTGCAGTTTTTAAATGTAATTCTCAATTCTAATGATATTAGTTTAATTGGAGATTTAATTGAATTATTTAAAATAATTTAGGAATCAAAATTATATTTAAATTAAAAAATACACAATTACATATTAAAATTCTAAAACAACCACAAGTTTTAAAACTAAAGTAAAGAGTTAAAACACTAACAATTTCGAAATAGAGTAACATAAAATTATGTTAATTAGCACAAGTCCGGTATCTTAGTTTGTACTTCCTCATCTTTTAAATAAGATTTAATTAACTACTTTAATAGAAATAATGAAATTAGTTAATGTAGCTGATAACATTAAATTTATCTTGAATTTATATTCTTTCTATAATTATTCTTAGCTAATTTATTCTTTTTTTTACAATATTTTTGTTAGTTTTAATTTTTTAATCTCTTTCATCATTAATATATTCATTTTTTATGAAAATTAACAAGTCCTGTCAAATAAAATTAGGTTTGATTTTTTTAAATAATATCTCAAATTTTGTGAATGAAAAAAACATAGTGGAGACTTGGTATGAGAGATTTTTAGTGATGAGAGTTTTTTAGTGATGATGAGATTTCGCTAAAAATGATCAACCAAATTTTTGGTGAAGATTAACTATCAATAAAAACAAAGGTTAAGTTCTATTTTGGGTCTCATAAAAGGATCAAAGGGAGCGAGAGAATAATGCATAGGATGAATTTTATTTTTAGATAACTAAGATTTATAAAAATAAATATTTTTAACATATAAATTATATTTTTAAACCTGTGAATTGTATTTTGGATTTATGATAAATAATTTATATTGTGATATAAAGTTAATTTTAATTATTGATAAATTCTTTTAAGAAATATTGAAATTCAATTTAGAAAGGAAGATGAAAATGGTGAGTTGAAAGAGATAGAATGGTTAAAAAAATCAATATATAAAGAGAGTTTTTTAATTCGTAAGAATTAAAAATAAGTATTAAAAGATTTTAAAAAAATTATGTATTCTGCGCTATATCTCCTCGATAAAAAAAAAGTGATTTGAGATAGCTGAGAAATAAAATAAGTTGTTAATTAATTTGAAATTAAAGCTAAGAAGTAGAAGTGAAAGATATATAAAAAAAAAAGAATTAAATTTGTAATATTTGAAATTAGGATCTACTGAAAGTTTGCAAATCGAAGCTTGCAAAATGAGGCCCGTACCATCCATTTAGTCTTCGGATTGGATCGGGTTGAACGGCATCCGAGTGAGTGCAGGTGGGTTAGTTCGGATAAATCTTTCCACAATATTTCATTGATTTGAGCACTTCTCTGGAGAGCTCATGAAGGTGGAGGAGCATGGCTGCGGTTGCGGGGTAATAGAGCGTCATTGTTGATGGAACCAGAGATAAGAGACAAAGTGTCAACAAGGGAAGATAAAGATGGGGAAGGGGTGGATAAAATGGATCTTGGATGACTGCAAGAAGAGTAGATAAGTGAGACTTGAGAGCAAAGATGACGAGTGAAATATGAAACTATTTTATTTCCACGGTGATATCTAAATATGATAGCAGCACATTGCACTTTATTTTTATGTGAATCATGAATAAAAAAGTGTAGATAGTAAACACAACACAATTTGAAAAGTGAAGGCATTGCCCATTGTACACTACAACACGTCGGTCAAATATCTTTTAACATCCACTGCAACACGCTTGCTCAGTATGCAAAAGTCATAATAAAAATGATTGTTGTGTCAGGACGAAGGCAAACACGTCCTACTGCTCTTAACTTTGAGAGCATGTGTTGTTCGGGCGCGGGTTTTAACCAATTTTTAATTTAATTCAACTTGACACCTGTTTTAATCATCCTGAAAAGCATATTCTTCACTTTGGATACTGCGGGTTGTCAGTGGGTTGATAAATTCTGCTCACCCGTAGCTGAGAAAGTGCTAACAATTCAACAAAATGCTTTCACTATTTTTTTAAAAAAATAATTTTGTTGAACAATAGTAATTATTATTTTTCAACATAAGGATTTAGATTCATGAAATATGAGCATTTTTTTCATTCTTTATATGGTTATTTTAAATTTAGATAAAACTTTAGTATGAAAGTTAATATTAATATGTATTATTATTAACCAATGATGAATTCATGTGTCTTAGAAAATACATTAAATAATAAAAGATGTCGCTCACTGTCAAGAATAATGACTTATTAATTATATAACAATAAATTAAAGAGAAATGTTAACTTTGATGCCCCACGTCTGATGATTTGCTGTGTAAAAAGATTGGGACAATAAACTTTTCAAACTCTTTTGTTTGTAATATTGTTGAAGTGTTGTCCTATGAGACGTTGATGCCGGTATTTTACAGAGTCGGTGCAATACCCATATTAATAAAATAATGTTTTCTTGGCTATGTGTTTTATACTTTTATTTAAATATTACTTTTTTTATTTGTGCTTTTAATTGTAACTACAAGCTTTATTTTGAGTTAGTAAGGACATGATTGGGTAATTTTCTCTAAAAACACTTTTAGGAGAAGAAAATAAGAAAAAAATGAAATAAATTTCTTGATAAGTTAAAATTAGCTAACTATTAACTCATTTATAAATGTCCTTTCACGTTTTAAAGAAGTTATATGATAAAACTTCTACAAATTAACTAATGGAAAACTAATTTTAGCTTATAGAGAAATTCATTTTATTTTTTTTCTTATTTTATTTTCACAGAAATACTTCTAGATAAACTTACATCAAACAAACCCCTAAATATGAGCTAAAAAGGTCAAAGATACATTAAGCTACCCTTAGTCCCCCCAAAGCCCCTCCTACATGTAAACACACACACACCCCACAAATCTAAAACTTAGAAAGAGAAAATATAGAAATGAGAAGAAGAGAAGGAAGAAAGGAGAGCTTGGAAGAGAAAGCTTTGATACCCACACTCTCTCACTTGTCACTCACATTCTAGAGAACTTTTGATGGAGGTACATTGCAAGCTTAAGGTCAAGAAGGAGAACTTGAAGAACTCCCTTTGGTTAGCTTTAGAGGACTCATGACAAGAGATAGAACTCAAGCCCTTCAAGACCACATCAAAACTAACTTGTATCTTTTGGATAAGCATGAAGAAGCACACCAACTCAGTGCAAACACAAAAGAAGTCCTGTCTGTTGTAATAGATTGCCATCTATCTGTAATAGATTACGAAGCACTTGTAAAATAGTTTATGTCTATCATAATCGATTACCAGATAGCTATAATCGAGTACTTAAGCATCTGTAATATGTAAAAACTCTGTTTTAATCGATTACAAGGACGAATTAATTGATTACTTCAGCATAAAAATTGCATTGCACATGTTGGGTCAGCCAAGAGTCACTTTAGGAGAAGCTTGCATTTCATGTACATTTGTCTTGTAATTTCGTGGCTTATATAAGTTGCCCAAAAATTGTTGTAAACATCTTTTGATCATTGAATGCAAATCTGAAAAATTGTGAGAGAGTTTTCTCCTTGTTCTTGTGCAAGAACCTCTTATTTCTTATCGATGGCTTCATGCTATTGTGACGATTCTTCCTAGGTTTATTGGAAAGTTTTTCCATGGTGCCATCCATCTTCATCTCTTATCATTTCCATCTTCCATTGCTACACATTTAAAGCTTCCAACCAGCCATAGTTACACGTGAAGTTGGACAATTTTGTGTTCTTGGAGAATTCTTGAAGTTTGGATTTCATTGCAAGACAGATTGGGGAATTTAAATGGCTGGTCGGTGCAGCCATACATCAACTTTGGTGAGTGTTTCTTCACCACTATTCTCTCCTTCATCTAGTTCTTGACTAAAAATGAGTGGAGAAGGATTGGTTCTACCATTCGTCTTGAACCCTCACCTACAGGATTTGGGGTTTCGAGGGGGAGTCATGGACTTGATTCAAACTTAATATAGGTTGCAGATTCAAACTTAAGCAGGATTTTCATGCAGCTTAGGTGCAGGGGAAGCTACACTTAAGCACCAGTTTGTTTGGCAGTCCGAAAGTTGTCCGTGCTTAAGCACTAGTGAGGTTTCACTTAAGCGCCAATGTCAAGTATTTGGGACATTTGGCCTGCCCTTAAGCGTGGGTTTAGTTGTGCTTAAGTGCCAGGGTCAGTCAAGCTTAAGCTTGGATTAAACTCGTTTAAGCGCTGACCCCTAGAACATCATGTTTGATTCTATGCACCTCCAAGTTATTTTCCCTTATTACTATGCTTGTATGAATGTTGGTTTAAATGAGTTTATTATTTGAAACTTCAAGAGTAAAGTATACAAAGACAAGTAAATTAAGGTAAAAGACACACTCTCTTTAAAAGGTAGGCCGAGACCCCTTCTATCACTTCTTACCCTTTAAAGTTATGGTGCTGGAATCAACCACAATTTTTTAGCTCCCGGAACATATCAGCAAAATGGTGTTATGGAGAGGAAAAATAGACCCCTTGAAGAAGGAGCTAGAACTCTTCTTAATGAGACAAATTTGCCTAAACATTTTTGAGCTGATGTTGTGAGTACAATTTGCTACACTTTGAATAGATTACTCATAAGGCCTATTTTAAAGAAAACTAATTATGAACTATATAAAGATAGAAAACCAAACATCTCTCACCTAAGAGCATTTGGCTGCAAATATTTTGTTTTAAATAATAGAAAGGAGTCACTTGGCAAGTTTGATGCAAAGGCTGATGAAGCCATCTTTCTTGGATATTCATTACAAAGCAAAACATATAGAATCTTAAATAAAAAGAACTTTATTCATGAAAGAATCAGTACATGTTATTTGTGATGTATCTAACTCCTCTAAAGAGGAAAATAAGTGTGAAAATGATGCAGGTCCTATAGAAGAGTATGTGCAACTCAATGGATCAAATGAAAATGAAAAGGAGGAACCAAATGTAGAAATGAAATAGTCAACTCCTAATCAAAAGCCTAAGGATTGGAGAACTAGAAGAGATCTCTCCCTTGACAACATAATTGGTGAAGTTACAAGGGAGTATCTACTAGATCTTCACTAAGAAATCTTTGTTGTGGTATGGCTTTTATTTCTCAAATTGAACCTAAGAACATTGACCAAGCTATACTTGATGAACAGTGGATGCTTGCCATACATGATGAACTTAATTAGTTCAAGAGAAATGAAGTTTGGGAACTAGTTCCTAGACCTTCTTTTCATAAGCCTATTGGCACCAAGTGGGTTTTAGGAACAAACTTAATGAAAGTGGCATCATAGTCAGAAATAAAGCTAGATTGGTTTTAAAAGGTTACAACCAAGAGGAAGGCATAGACTATGAAAAAACCTATGCTTCAGTAGTAAGGTTGGAGGTCATTAGATTACTACTTGCATTTGCATGTTTAATGGATTTTAAAGTATTTCAAATGGATATAAAGAGTGTTTTTCTTAATGGATATATTGAGGAGGAAATCTATATTGATTGATCAACCTCCTGGTTTTGTTGATTTCTAATATCCAAATCATGTTTTTAAACTAAAGAAAGCTCTTTATGGATTAAAGCAAGCCCTTAGGTCCTGGTATGAAAGATTGAGCAACTTCTTGCTTTTCCAATCCTTCATAAGATGACAAGTGGACAAAACATTGTTCATCAAGAAACATGGCAATGACTCTTTTGGTTCAAATATATGTTGTTGATATAATATTTGGTTCAACTAATCATTCCTTGTGCAAAGAATTTTCTATCTCTATGTAGAATGAGTTTGAAATGTCTACGATGGGAGAATTAACATTCTTTCTTGGACTTCAAGTGAAGCAAATGAAGAATGGAACATTTCTCAACCAAACTAAATACTGCCTTGAAGTGATCAAGAAATTTGACTTGAAGAAAATCAAAGATGCTGCAACTCTTATGGCAACCTCAACTTACCTTGATTCAGATGAAAAAGGCAAGAAGTTCGATGAGTCAAAGTATAGAGGGATGATTGGATCTTTATTGTACTTGAATACAAGTATACCAAATATAATGCCGAGTGTGTGTTTGTGTGCAAGATATCATCAAGCTAATCCTAAAGAATCACACCTCATAACAGTCAAGAGAATAATCAAATATCTCAAACCAACTCCAAGAGTTGCTCTTTGGTATCCGAAAGGTGCATTGTTAAATTTAATTGGATACTCAGATTCTGATTTTGTAGGATGCAAATTAGATAGGAAAAGCACAAGTGGAACATGTCATTTATTGGGGAGTTCACTTATCTCATGGCATTGCAAGAAACAATCTTTTGTTGCTCTATCAATTGCTGAGGCTAAGTACATTGCTGCTGGAAGTTGTTGTGCTCAAAGCTTGTGGTTAAAGCAACAACTACAAGATTTTGGTGTTGAATTAAAAGAGATTCCTTTGCTATGTGACAACACAAGTGCTATCAACTTGTCAAAGAATCCAATAATGCATTCAAGGACTAAGCATATAAAGATCAAACGTCATTTCCTCAGAGATCATATTCAAAAGGGTAATTGTTCAATTGAGTTTGTTGACACAAATAATCAATTGCCTGATATTTTCACTAAACCCTTAGCTAGAGGTAGATTCTAAGCTCTTAGGAACATGCTAGGTATTCTTGATGAATCTAATATATGCTAGCATGCTTATAATGTGTCTGACTACATGCAATACCACTTACAATTGACTATGCATTACATATGATAGAAATTTGATTTTCTGATGAAAAACACTGTTCACTCTGCATAATTGTATGCTTTAATCGATTATTGTGAGTATTAATCAATTATTTGAGGTTTTAGAGACAATTTAGAGCCAAAATTTATCTGGAGTAATCAATTACTTTGTGGATTAATCAATTACTTGGTGTTTAAATGCAATCTAGAAACATAAATTCTCTGGAGTAATTAATTACACTGTCGTATTAATCGATTACTTGCTGAGGGCTATTTATGAGTAAGAAACTCTCTAGAGTAATCGATTATGTTGTTGTATTAATTGATTACTTGATTTTTAGAGCCATTTCAGAGTTGGAAAATCTCTGAAATAATCGATTACGAAACTTATGTAATCGATTATCTATGGTGTTTCTGCAAAACTGCACAATTTTCAAAAATCATAATTGACATTTTATCTCTAATTCAAATTCAAAAATCGGGTTCAATGTATCTAGACATCCTTGGAATTCGAGATAGCTGTTGTGGGTTTTCAAATTTCAAATTTTAAACTTGAAATTTTCTCTATAAATTCAGACTTTCTCAAGCTATAATCTTCACACCTGAAAATCTCTTTCTCCCTGAAGCAAACTGAGCTAATCTTGTGCTCTACCTCTTTCTTCTTAACCCAAACCTCTGCCCATTCCTTTCTTCTAAACTCACCGTGTCTAACCCATCTACCTCAAAAAGCACCAAAACTAGCAAGAGGAAAGCTGGAGAATCCTCTAATGCTGCTGTGAATAGGCTTAATACATGGTTCACCAATGAAACTGAAAGACAAAACTATATGCAGTTCAATGCAACCAAACTGGTCATGCCTCCAAAGTATCTTGACCTTGACTGGTTTGTGAATGAGGGATTTCAATTCCTTGCAATGCTGGAAGCTCAAGGGCTGAAAAAGTTTCTTGAGATGAAGCTTCTACCCTAAACTGGTAAAGGTATTTGACACTTGTGCCAAAGCAAGCTTCTACCATGAAGCCTCTATTCTCAAGTGAATGGAGTTGCTATGGAGATTGATGACACAATGTGGAATTTTGTGGCTGGGATCTCCTGTGAAGGTGTAAGAAGGTTTGAAGAAGTTGGTGGATATTCAAAGATAGACACATACAGGGGTATGTTGCTAGATCCACAAGCAAGATTAAAGACAATATTAGGGGTTGGCAATATGACTGGTGAAGATAGACTTCTTCACTACATTATCACCTACATCCTCACACCAAGGTCCACTAATCATATGCAAATCATTGATGATGACCTACAATTGGTGTATGGAATGAATACTGCAACTCAGATTAATTGAGTTCTAGTCATTGAGGAGACTATGCTGAAGTCTAAAAGGTTGATATGCTACCAATTCCCCTAAGTTTGGATGATGTAATATCTTGCTTTTGGTTGTGTTGTTTGCTTTCTTCTATATCCAGTAACTATCTTAAATGTTTATCCTATGTTTCTGCATCTTTTCAATTGGCATCAATAAATAAAGTTCTGTTTTATGTTGTTTATCTCTTCCTTGCTTATTTCATTATAACTATACAGTTTTTGACTTTGATAAGCCAAAAAGGGGAGAAAAATGAACAAATGAACATAAATATATGAAGGATGCTTTGCAATTAATAGAAGGAGAGAAAATAAAATAGTGGAGAAAAATGAAGAATGTTAATTGAGAAAAATGATAAATCTTTACTCTGATTAAACATTGTTCTTATCTTGTTTTTATCTAAACTAATATGAAATTACCTAAGATAGGGGGAGCAATCTAAATACTTGTGAATGTAAATTGTTTATGCAAAGTATACTTGACATTTGTTCTTGGCAAGAGGCTGAATCTATGTCAAATATCAAGTATAAGCTCTTGGAAATCATCTCCAAAAAGAACAAAAAAGGTTCAACATGTTCAATTAAAGTTTGACATGATCAAAGCCAAAAATGGGGAGATTGCTAGATACAAGGGGAGCTTGAAGAGGATCAAGATGCTGAGTGTCTTAGTCTTGGATAAGTTTTAGCTTTTACATGCAATTCAATTGAAGGCATATGTAATCTTTTAGACGTCTAAGTGTTTCATCCTATGATCCATTGCATTGCATGAACATCATGCATTAGCTTGCATTCATGGTTTTCATAAAGGTACATGTTTTGTGAAAAAGCTTTAAGTTTTCATGTTTGCATAAAAAGCCAAGTGCTCATGGTATAAGTTTTGGAAAAACTATTTCCTTAATCGACTACCAGAATATGGTAATCTATTACTTGAGCCATGAAGAACAAATTAATCAATTACAGCTATTACATAATCAATTACAACTATGAAATTACATATTTAATCGATTACTTAGCACATTTTTGAAAACAAGACTGACTGTGTTAATCGATTACTTTGCTCTTTTATCTTTTCCAGAAAGTTCAAGAACACTTTAATCGATTAAATATGTAATTAATCAATTACACAAGTGGAATTAATCAATTACATGGACAATTTAATCGATTACATTCAGTTACAACAATTTTCTATAAAAAGTTGTTGGGTCTTTTGAAATAAACAGTTCATTACACATTTCATAGATTTTCAAAAGCCTTCTGAAGTGAGAAGAGATACATTGAGTCATTGAGCTCTTGCCCCACAAATTCTAAATCTTCATATTGCATTGAAAGATTTATTCTTGGGCAAGATTCTAAAGAAGTTCCTGGAGGGTTTGCTCTAAAACTTGTTTTCATTCAACCTGGATCAAGATTGGTAAATCACATGCATTCATATACATTGGATCATCAAGTTGTCTCTTTCCATTAAACTTTGTTTGTTATTTGATTTAAAATTTCAGTTTGTTTGTTACTATTGCAAAAGATTTCTTAAAACTTGTCTAAATTAGGTTTCTCTAGAGGGAAGAGTAGAGAGGGGATTCTCTATGTCTTGATCACCAGGAGTCTAAGGGTGTTAGATTTTTTATCTTAATCTATGGTTGATTAAGGGTGATTGCTGTAAGCTTGTAAGAAAAGAATTTTGTGAATAGTCAAACTCTAACCAAGTTGGTTGGAAGAAATGGGATGTAGCTTCTCAAGTTGAGGAGTAAACCAATATAGTTCTTTGTGTTGAATACTTTCTCTTTATCTTCTTGTTGTCATTGATTGTAATTCATTTGGATAATCTTTTCAAGATCAACAAAAATATATTTTCAGCTATTGCTTTCTTTGAAGATCAGTACTTGATTGACTAAAAGATTTCAAAGGGTGTTTTTTTTTTTTTTGTGATACGATTCTTCATACTCTGATTGTTTTAAAGATTTTAAAAGACTAGGTTCGAACCAATTCACCCCCTTCTTGGTTATTGTGTTTGTTCATACTATTTTCAATTGGTATCAGAGCAGGTTCTTGAGTTTTATTCAAGATCACTATCTTTCTTAAAGAAAATGAATTTCGATGTTTGTAGGAGAACATTTCAGTTTTTGGAAAATAGAATGCAGATATTCATTCAATCAAATGACCCAAGTGCATGGAAGACAATAGAAAAAGGTCCTTCAATTCCAATAAAAATTGTTGATAATGAAATGATTCCCAAAGTATGGGATGAGATGACAGATGCAAAAAAGAGAGTAGTGCAATATGATTTTAAAGCTAAGAACATGATTACCTCTGGACTTTCATCTAATGAATTCTTTAGAACTGTTAGGTGTAAAAGCGCAAAGAAGATGTGGGAGATGTTGAAAATCACCCATGAAGGGACATATGAAGTCAGAAGATCAAGGAAGCATGCCTTGATTCATGAGTATGAGATGTTCAAGATGAACACAACATAAAACATATCTAAGCTTTAAACAAGATTCACTCACATCATAAATCATCTTCTTGGTCTTAAAAAGATATTTGATGCTGAAGACTTTAAACATCAAGATCTTGAAGTGTCTAACAAGACCATGGCAACCAAATGTGACAACAATCACGGAGTCAAAAGATCTTTCAAAGATGTCCATAGTACTTTTTGGTAAGCTACTTGAGTATGAATTAGAAATGTCTCAATTAATACCTACATAAGATGCAGATAAGAAACAAAAGAGTATAGCCTTGAAAGCTGCATCCTCAAGTGTGGAAAAAGAAGAAGACTCAAGTGAAGATGAAGGTGATGAACACTTGAACCTAATAGTCAAAAGATTCCACAAGTTTACGAAGAACAAAAAGAATAAGAAGTTCTTAAAGTTCAACACAAGAAATGGCAACAACAACAGCACCAACTACAACTACTTTGAATGTGGTAAGCAAAGCCACATTAAATCTGAATGTCCTATATTCTTAAAGAAGCAGTTAGGTGAAAAGAAGGCAAAGAAAGAAGGAAAGCGAAAGAAAGCCTACATAGCATGGGAGGACAATGCCTCAACAACTTCTAAATCATCAAGTGAGAATGAAGAAGCTAATGTATGCCTCACTTCCATAATTAGTGAAGATGAAGAATTCTCAAGTGCTGAATCAGAAGTAAATCCTGAACTTGATCAAATTGTTGATGCTTTTCATGAAATGCATGAGGAGGCTCAAAACTTGCAAAATCCAACAATAGGCTGAAAGGTAACCTTAGATGGCATGTCACCAAACTCGCAGCAATGCAAGCCGAACTTTGTAACTTGAAAGAAGAGAATGAAAAACTTGTTTTAAGCTACAAAGCTAATGGGTGTGTGTGTGCCTCTTCTTCATCAAATGTAGATAAATGAAAAACTTTGCAAAAAGAGTTTGATGATTTCAAAAGGAGTCAATCTGAAAAATTTATGTTATTGCTTTCATAAAATTCTTACTTAGTTGATCTTTTGAAAAGGCTTTATAAAGGAAAATGCAGTTTAGATCAAATGCTAAGTGTACAATGTAACGACCCGCCTCGTCGCTACGGCATCACTAACTCTAATTGTGTGAATTTCAAATTTTAATGAAAACTCCATTAATTTGATTGTGAAAATGGTAGTAAGTTTTTCACACTAATGAATACATATGTATACATATATTAAATCAGTACTCATCATTCACATGGTTAGAACCTAATTTAGTTTTACAACTCAAAATATACATGTCTACAAAAAGAATTAAGGGACTAACTATGAAAGAATTGATTAACAAAGCACTACTCTTTCCAAAAAGAATTCCAACATCATCACGTCGGTTTGGCGGCTCCATCAAAAGAAGATCTCTCCCCAGTGTCACATATTGCTACTCATCTGCTCACATAAACGAAAGTTAGCAATCATCACAGGTACCAACCACACTGTACAAAACAAATGCAAGGGTCAGTTTATTATATAAAATCAACAAGCATCAGATAACAACAATTGGAAAGGAAACAACATTAACAACCACAATCATTACTAAAAGTCCATCATTCCAATACACACTCGACAAACTCATCATCTGATTCACTTCACAACTCAAACAACCATGCTCAGTGTAACATCCTTCCAATTACTATATTATGCCTAGGTCATAATAAGTAACTAAAAGATGTTAACTTTTCTAATGTAAAATTTTTAACCAAAATCGATTGAGAAAAACTTATCTCAATCTTAGAAAATTACGCTTATATAGAGCCTGTAGAGACTTTTTGGTCTCTTTAGTAAATTACAACTTAGTAATAACTTGTAAATAATATTCCCGACAATAATAGTAATGTCCATATATTACAAATCATATAACAAAATACTACAAGTCCGTAACATTAAAAGAAATCTTTCAACTTGTCCTCACTTTGTAGCTCCTCCTTTCGATTTACTTGTCTGGAATGACACGAAAACATACTAAAACAGTGAGAATTCCAAAGAATTCCCAGTAGGTAAAAATTTACTTATCATACAGTGTCATCGTCATCATTCCAGCTACTTCGGTTTATTAAGAAAACATGTGAACAATTATAGTTGATTTTTAATTTCGTAAACATATATAACCCGAAGTAGATTCATTTTATTCAAAAAACACTTAAAAATAATCTTCATACTTCATCCTTAATGCAAACATCATTTTCAATCATGTCAATGCATAGCTTACCCTTGTTATTTTCCTCTTTAATACCCTAAACTAGACAATGAGCTCATTACTAGACTTAGGTTGCTCCCGCAGGGTCGTGCTCAGCTTAACTGTATCACCCTTTGGGGTCCCATAGGGTCGTGCTCAGCTTAACTGTATCACCCTTGGGTCAATATGTCTTTCCCGTAGGGTCATGCTCGGCTTAACCATATCACCGTTGGGTACCATCAGGGTCGTGCTCAGCTTAACTGTATCACCCTTCAGGCATTATCTTTCTTTAGTCTTTCCCTCAGGGTCGTGCTCGGCTTAACCGTATCACCCTTCAGGTCTTATCTTTTTATCTTTCTTAATGCACATGACATGCTCAATGACATGCAAAGCTTCATAACTCATGTCGTACAATTATGTCACAAAACATCAAGATTTCATCATCACAAAAGAAAATCATAACAAAGAACATCATAACAACAAGATTTCTTACTACATATGATTCGGTTCTTCCTATAATCTATACTCATCTAATAGTCATTAAATTATCATCTTTTAATATGTTAAACTAGACTTCCTAAGCTTTCTAAAAAGGTATCACATGCCTCAATTAGAGTTATAAAACTCTAGATATAATATTTTAAAAATAAAACTTCAAATCTGCCAGCAGTCTCAAAATTCCACACTAACATCTCCTAGTGTTTTCACGATTGCAAGCAGCAAACAATCTAGTTTTAGCTGAAATTTTTATATGTTATAGTTGACATTTATATCTTTAATTCCATATATCATACACCTAATTTGAATAAGAAATGAGAGAAATAAATTTTTCAAAATGGATGGCAGAAGCTGTTTGGGTGTGGACAGTTTCGGACAGCTTGAGCTAAAATAATTTATGGGCATGATTCACTGCTTAGTTTGGTCCCATATTTTAGTACAACATAGAGAACATCCTAAGCTTTAAAATGAGTGGTCAAACCTTTCGTTTGGTTAAGTATAGAGGGAGATATGGAAATTTCAAAACAGTTCAAAATTCAACTAACAGCCATACGAATTATCTCAATAATCAAATGATAAATGAAACTAACTTTCACCTATCTCAAACAAGTTTGCTTCCAATTCCTCCAAGTATTTGGCTGCACCTCAAGTTATTGAAAGAATGAAAGGCTTGACTAGTATTTGATGCTTTGGAAAGGTGAAGAAGGCAATAGAAGTGAAGAACTATGGTTTCTATATCAAGAAGGAAGTGAGAAAGCAAAGTGAAGAGAGAAAATGCAATTAGCCGTAAGTTTAAGGGAGAGATATCATGTCTTGAAAAGGAAAGGATGAAAGTGAAATGAAAGAGATGGGAGAGAGCTTCACGTGAAGGTGTAGTAGGATGAAGTCTTGAGAATGACTTTCACTTAAGGCCTCCCCCCCTTTATATAGAGTCTGGAAAATAATAGAATATTTACAATAATCTCCTAAGTCATGATGCTTCCATTACAAGTGTTCCTACACTTGTCATGACCTTTACAAGTGTCCCACCACTTGTCATGGTCTTGAAGCTTCTTCCTTCTTCCTTCCAAGTGTCCCTCCACTTGGCAAATCATGAAGCTTCTTCATGGTTCTCCATCTTTCACGTGACCATCCAATAAATAGGAGAAGATTTTTCTTTTCTTCATGCCATTTTGTACACATGTCCTTCAAGGCATGACACCTTTCTTCCAAATGTCCTCTTACTTGGCATGTTCATGAAGTTTCTCTCTTCTTCTAGCTTATTCATGTGGACAACAAAGAAGGAGGAGAAAATTTGCTTTCTTTCATGCTACTTTGTATAAATAATTCTCAAAGCATGATGGCTTCTTATCCCTTCATCAATGGTGGCTTACAAGTGACTAGATGTTTCTTAAGTCTTCATGATTGTATCTTATCATTTTAATTTATGAAGCTTAAGATATTTTTCTATCATGTTTTCATTTTCTTAAAGAGAAGAAAATTATGTGGTTTTCCTTGTATCCACATGTCACCTTTTATGAAGAAGAATTCAATTTAAAGATAACTTCACACATGGCATTTCCTAGAAGAAAGTAAAGTTCAATTCAAACTCTTCTACCTAAAAGATAATATTGAATAATAGACTCTAGAGATTTCTCTACAAAATATCTAATAAAAATATCCAGGGGCATTTTGGTAATTTGCCACTTACTCCAGGGGCATTTTTGTCATTTCCACTTCAAAATATCTAACCAAAATATCTAAGGGTATTTTGGTAATTTTCACCTTAAGGGTATTTTGGTAATTTCCTCTTCAAGGAAAGGGTAATATGGTCAATCGTTTTCAAACATTTTTGTAATTTCTCTTTGTATCTATAATCGACATAATCAAATTTTTGCGATGTTACACTTAGAATGATGCATGCACCTGACTCATCTCTCAGAATGCAATGTGGTACCATCCTCATGGAAATAACCTCTCTTAGGAAAATGATGCAGTAGCTCGTCGAGGTCACCCTGTCATGCATTGGTCACTCCCCCCCATAGTGATCAGCCCTGAGTCACAAAGGAGTTCCAAATAGAGTGATTGCCCCCTAGTAGCCCCAATACTTACTGCCCATCATTCTATTTCCATCCATACAAATATGAAGTATGAAACATGGGTACCATCAATGCACTGACCATGGATAGATAGGGACCGAAATTTTAAACAATCCTTTTTTCTCTTGGGATGCTTAAAATTCGTAAACCCTCCCTCGCAAGGTTATCCAATCATGCACCCCCATGTACATACACAACATCATCGATGCACTGACCGTGGCTTGGAACACATCCTTCCTCGTAAGGGTAACCAACCGGTCAATGCATCCCACGTGGACATATACAGCATACAACCATGGGCACCATCAATGCATGACCTGGCTAGGAACACATCCTTCCTCGCAAGGGTAACCAGTCATGCACCCCCATGGGTATCCATGTATATCTACATCAAACAATGACATTGTTCACATCAACATTATCTCTCATCAATGTCATTGTCAACATCAACATTATCTAATTTGAACATCATCAACCACATCATCATTATCTCATTTAAACATCACCAACTACATCAATGGCATCTCAATTTCAATATCATTAACGACTTCACAAGCAATCACATTTCACATCTATACATAATACATATGCCTGAGATAGAATGATGGACAGAACAATGTGACCGGTGTTTTGGGAGTTCACATCAAAAGACATCATTTTGAAATTTCGATTACACCAATGTGACCGGGGTTAAACAAGGATCACAAAAATGACATCAATTTCATAAAAAATGAGACTTTTACAACATCTCATTTTCAAAGGGTTTTCAAAGGATGTGTAAAACTTCCAACAACGGTACCCAAAACCCAAGAAACACTAAGAGAAGCTTAAACTAGCTAGAAGAAGACACAGGAAACCAAGATTACCTCAAGGAAACCAAGAAAGAAGGATTTTGAGGCTTCATTCTCTACCAAAACTTTGAGAGGATTTTCAAAGATTTCGCTTCAATTACGAGGTTCTTCTTTGTGGCAAGCAACGGCGGCCCGTGGTGGTTGTTGGTGGTGGAGAAGGGTGGGGGACTTGGTGGCTGTTTTGGAGAAGATGGAAGCATGAAAATGGAGATTTCACGCTACTGGACATTTTTAAAACTGACTTGACTCACCCAGGCGAGCCAAAAAGCCTGCCAAAATTCGCCTGGGCGAGCTGACCCAATTTTAAAATTTCTGATTTAGTAAAAAATTATTATCTCGCGCTAAAAATATCTCACCAATCCCAACGGTCAAAAGTTACATATATGGGTTAGGAGCCTACCTTTAAAATTTGAAGGCAATCCAACGGTCAGAAATATCTAGAAATGAGATCTAAATGAAAGAAGTTGACCTGGAAGCCTAACAAAAATAGGCTGTGAATTCAAATAGACTTTCAGGCTTGAATAGTACATTGAATATCGTGGTCCAGAAGCATGGGGAAGATAGTAATATGGAGACCAGTGATGATCTAATTGTAATACCTTGAAATTTCGATAACTGAAAATAGAAGTTTGATGTATTTCTTGTGTTATTTGACTATTTGATTAGTTTAGATTAGTCGAAATTTTATGTGAATTATCTATGTGCAATTGCTTGGTGTAGATGTCAAGTTATATGGAGTTTGTTTGAGTTCCGTTGAAATTGAGTGATTTCAGATTTGACCTGAAACCTTATTTAGTCAAATTATCATTCTGGATTAGTTAACCATTGGATTGCCTTCAAATTGAAAAGGTAGGCTTCTAATCCCCATATGTAACATCTGAAGCATGAGAAATTAATTTTTTCATAGAAGTAGAAATTTTAAAATTGGGTCAGTTCGCCCAGGCGAATTTTGGCAGGCATTTTGGCTTGCCTGGGCGAGTCAAGTCGGTTATAAGTATGAACAACAACGTCCAAACTTGAAAAATGGCCTTCTTTTCCCCCAAAACAACCACCCAACCCCCTCCCCCTCCTCCTCCACCAGCCACAACCATCGGTGATCGCCACGAGCCACTATTTCTTGCTGTTGGACCACCATACAAAGAGGGAACACTTTAATCGGAGCAAAATCTTCAAAACTCAACTCGAGGATTTGGTAGAGAACAGAGCATCTGATCCTCTTTTGTAACACCTCAACTTACAGTCTTGTTATTATTGATTTTTAATGAAAATTCTTTTCAACTTACTTAAGAGTGTTGCGACACGGCAAGTGCACCGATCGTTCCAAGTAATAAAGTGATAAGAAAGTATCATCTCCACGAGGATTGAGGCACTAATGTCAATTGTAATTTATGATTCTTAATATTGGAAAAGGAATGAAATTATTGAAAGAGTTGGATTGTAGTTTGAATTTAATTATTGTAAATAACAGAATATTAAAAACAATGTAATTTAAATGTTGATCAAGACTTAAGAATAATTATGGCAAAGCACAATCACCGCAGTTCACTCTATGTAATTGAATTGATAATTTAACTCTATTTAATGTAATTATTCAGATTTATGCTTTTCTAATATAGTTAAACCCTGATTCCTCGGTCATTTAACCCTTTAACCTAAGTTAAGAATCCTAATTCCTTAGTAA
>QARZ01040982.1:91141-102362 GCA_013407115.1 Glycine latifolia
ATCCTCAATATAACCAAATAAGTTCATATAAGAATTATGCAACCATATGAATGCATGAAATGAAATTTTCCCAGGGTGTAGTAAATCCTCAATATAACAAAATAAGTTCATATAAGAATTATGCAACCATATGAATGCATGAAATGAATTTTTCCCAGGGTGTAGTAAATCCTCAATATAACCAAATAAGTTCATATAAGAATTATGCAACCATATGAATGCATGAAATGAATTTTTCCCAGGGTGCACATGGCCTCTACATATCGTACTGTATGTAGCTACACCTCGTACTGAATGTAGATGCTACGATCGTCTTACGCAAACATGCATGATTTATACCAGTAACTGCACCTGGTCACTACATATCGTACTGTATGTAGTATCAAATACCAATTCACAAATCTCGTACTGGACTTGGAAATAGGAATCAAAATATCATCACATTAAATTCCAACATAACATCATATGTACCAAAAATATGGTTAGGCTACTATACCTTATACAAATAAAACCATGCCAACTCAGGCATGATAATTGATTATCTTCAAGCTACACAAAAATCATATTAGTATTCTAACTAATAAACCATAATATATCTTAAATTTTAATTTAATTTATTATTATTTTTTTAGCCGGGATGGCGGAGATGGTTGTAGCCTAGATGACTGTGGCCGGGTTGGCATAGCTGAATGGGTGTCGTCGGGTTGTGTCTGGGTTGGTATAGCTGAATGGTTGTGTCCGGGTTGGTATAGTTGAATGGTTATGTCCGGGTTGGTATAGTTGAATGGTTATGTCGGAGTTGGTATAGCTGAATGGTTAAGGTCGGGTTGTGTCCGGGTTGGTATAGCTGAATGGTTATGTCCAGGTTGGTATAGCTGAATGGTTATGTCCGGGTTGGAATAGCTGAATAGTTATGCCGGGTTGTGGCCGGGTTGCAATTCAAAATAATAAAAACAACCTGAATATCATCAAAATCACCTCCAAAGATCACCAAATATCCTTCCAAACATTACTAATAATTCAGCCTATAAATCATTACCTATCCTATGATTTAAATCAACATTTTCACATCATTAAATAACCTTAAACTAAAATGAAATTCCAGCCTAAATAATAGCCATAATTATGTACATTTAAGCATGCAAATTAGTTCAAATGAATTCCTAACAAGGATTGAAGCCTAGCCTACCTCAAGTGAGTTGGGTTTGTAGTTGACTGAATAGGTAGATGTCCTCCTTTGAGATCTTGAAGAAAGTCTTAAAATGATTTGGATAGAAGAAAATAAGACAATGGATATGTAGAATGTTTTAAGAGTGGTTATGATTATGAAAGCAAGATGCGAAATGGAAGGCAAATGAACGTGAAAGTGAGCGTAGAGGTTTAAGTTTTACGTGCAGAATTTTTATAATGTTGTACTCTATTTATACTAATTGATTTAGTTAGGATGGAAGGTAATTGGTTAGAAAGAAACTTAGTTAGTAGTTAATTTAGTTCTAGGTTAACTAAGCCATTACAAACAAAGAAAATATCTAGATTTTCCTTATCTAATCATCATTACCAATATTCCCTTTATTAATGGTATATGTGCACTTGGATGGATGCCTAAAGCTTGATTTTGTTTATTTGATTCACCTAAGGCATACCTCCCTATGGCTGTACACGTATTCTAGCAGTTGCATTTTCAATTTGGTAATTATTTTTCTAAAAGTAATGATTTCCTAAGCTTGGCTGTCCATGCTACGTGGGTTTATTTCAAAAGACCAAATCTAATTGGTCCTCATGCTTTTGGCTGAGATTATCTCATGCTCTTAAGTTAAGTAGCTGCCACATGGACAGTTCTAAAGAGTGTTCAAGAATCCTAGACAGCTTGTCTTATTCATTGACTTTACCTTGACTTTGGGTTTACCAATTTTTCTTTCTATTAGATCACTTAGCTAGGCTTATTTATATGGCTGAAGCATGTGAGAAGCTTTAGGAGGATTCATAAACTTTTGATTGGTCCAAATTTAGGCTGAATCTTCTAGCCTTTACGCCAAAATTCTAGGAGCTACAAGTTGCCAAAACTAGATTTTTTTTCTAAAAAAAATTGTGTACAGCACATGGTTCGTTCTTGATTTATTCTGTATGAATCTACCAATCCATAAATCCCCATATTTTAGTATGTTAGACTAGACTTCCTAATATTTCTAACAAGATATCACATGCCTTATTTGGAGTTGTAAAACTCTATCAATAACATTTTTAATCTAGACTTCAAAACTGCCAGTAAGCTGAGACATTCCACACTGACATCTCTTACTGTTTTAATTACTGCAAGCCGTACACAAACTGTATTTATCTGAAATTTTTATATGTTATAGTAGACATCTATATTTTTAGTTCCATATATCATACAACTAATTTGGATAAGAATTGAGAGAGAAATAAATTTCTCAATTCGGGTGGCAAAAATGGAAGTTTTTGGGCAGCTTATATTCAAATAAATTTATCCTATTCTTCTTGTATCCAATTATCATTACTTTCCATAATTCAATTCATAAATATAAATTCAAGACATAATTTTGAGGATGTTAAATCGATGTCTCTTCAATCTTCCTCTTTCCATTTGTACTTGAGTCCACCAAGCCATGGCATACCCCTCAAATTCTAAGCTAGCCAACTTCATTTTCTTTTCTTCACTAAAATTGTGACAATAAAAAAATTGGTCAACTTTAATCTCCCAATCAAGGTAAACCTCTGGATCATTTGTACCTAGAAACTTAGGAAGTTTGAATTTCACATCTTTCATTCCATCCCTATTCCTTCTAGGCCTACTATGCCTTCTACCATCATCATAGCCATCATCACTCCCTTGAGAAGAATGAGGTGACCTATGATATCTCCTTCTCTCCATGTCCTCCATTCTTCCACTCAATTATTGAGTACTTCTTTGTATCTCATCAAAACATTCGTCCATCCTTCTTTCAACATTTCTTTGCAACCTATCCATTTGCTTAGCCAATGAAGTCATTAGCATAGTGGTTCTTGGTGAAGGTGGATCACTATCAACACTGGACACCATTGCTACAAGAAAAAGGTGAGTAAAACAAAACAATAATGGACCTTACCCACTCACTAAGTGTTTACACTCGTGTTTCACACTTGGAAGACTTTTTCTATAAGGTTCACTCTTGTCTTTTTCCACTCTCTAACTCTTCTTCAACTCTTGAAAGAAACCAAAGATTCCAATTCAAAGAATATCCAATGTGAAAGATGAAACAAATCCAAACTCAACTTAAGAGGTCAATGAAGAAAGAAAAATTCTAAGACAAAACCTTGGAAATTTAGAAGACAAGCAATAAAAGCTCAACAAGAAAAACACAACTCAAAAGGAATGTTAAAGAAGACAATTATGAAGATAAAAGAAATACTGACTAAATATAAACCACTGTAATTATGCAAAAAGATAGTTCTATAAAGCAATCAAAAGCACACACTAAGAGAGAGGGTTGTTAATTTTAAATCTGGCTGTCAACTTTTTTTTATACTTGGGTCCTCATATTTTTTGATATTTTCATTTTGACCCCAATATACTTTTTAATAATTGCCTTTTGGTCCTTCGTAATTTCACTTTTAGGAATCAAAACTTTTAATATTTGCACAAATGCCCTAAAACTCTCTAGACAGAATTTTATGACTCAAACTCAGAAAATTTTCAGCAATGCTATGAGTTTCATGAAGAACATGAAGAACAACCCATATTCAAAACAACTCTAAATTCAACAAAACAAAAGGGGAAATGAAGGCAATTGCAAGATAAACTCAAAAATCACACAAGAAACACACAAAGAACAACAAACAAGCAAGAATCAAGAATTTTCAGTTTTCATTTTCCGGAAAAAAAATAAAAACAAAAATGCAAAATAACATAGATAGAAATCTTAACGAAAATGCTTTCCGGAATTAAGCTCTGATTACCACATGATGACTTCCAAGACGTGAATGCTTGGTTCGGATCGTTTTCAGATTGCAAACTTCAAGAGTTCAAATAAATTGAAGGTTAAAACTCAAATAGAAAAATGGAGAAGATTAAGGAATGATTAGGAATGATGCCACGTTTCACAAAGGAATGATAAGTCAAAGGAGGATTCGCCACAAAGGAAAGCTCCCTTGATAAGAATCAATTTGGTTTCAATCAAGAACCAACAAGAGGCTATGTTCTCAATTCAAGCAAAAGCTCAATTTCTATTAATCAAAGTTAGCCGAAAATGGCAAAGTCTCAGTATTTATATGGCTAGGCCTCTAATAAACACCTACAAATGTAATGTTAGTTAGGCCCGTTTGCGGAAATATCAAAGTCCAATACAAAATAACATAAATACATAGACGCACTACACCCATCCCGGACATCTCTGACAGCTCGGACATCCCGGACAGCTCAGACATCTTAGCTAAGCACATCCAGTCTACTCACATTCTGAACATCCCAAACAAGCTCGAACAACTCAGACATCTTGCCCGAGCACCTCTTGTCTAAGCACATCCCAGATAACTCAGACAAGCTCGAACAGCTCAGACATTCTGAACATCCCAGACAACTCAGACAAGCTCGAACAACTCAGACATCTTGGTCAAGCACCTCTTGTCTAAGCACATCCTGGACAACTCGGACAAGCTCGAATAGCTCAGACATCTTGGCTAAGCACCTCTTGTCTAAGCACATCCCGGACAACTCGGACAAGCTCAAACATCCCGGACAGCTTAGACAGCTTGTACATCTTGACTAAGCACATCTAAACTACTCACATACTAGCTATGCACAACCCGGCTAAGCACATCCCGGCTAAGCACATCCCGGCTACGCACATCCCAGCTATGCACATCCTGGCTAAGCACAACCCGATTACGCACAGCCCAACTATGCACATCCCGGCTAAGCACAACCTGACATCCCAGCTATTGTCCTTGTACTTGATGAAGCACATCTATTATTACGCATCCCGACTACATCAACCCGGCATCCCAGCTACCGCCCTTGTAGAGATAGCACATGGTTATTACGCAACCCGGCTATAACAACCCGGCATCCCAGCACTAGCTTGTGTAATCGATTATAGAAACATTGTAATCGATTAAAACAGACAGTGCATGTTTATTACAACAGACAAGCCTTTTAATGTGATCTTGAAAGGCTTGGGTTCTAGCTCTTGTCATGGGTTCTTCAAAGCTCACCAAAGGAAGTGCTTCAAGCTATCCTTCTAGACCTTTGGCTTGATCCTTAGATAGTCTTCTATCATCTCCTCCTTCTTGAAAAGAATACGTCCTCAGATTTGCATTTAAAACACCGACATCACAAGAAGAAAGATTAGCGACATTAACACTAGAACTCACCCCATACTCACTTGGCAAGTCAATTTTGTAGGGATTGTCATTAATCCTGTCAAGGATCTTGAAAGGACCAACACCCATAGGTTGGAGTTTAGATTTCCTTGGAAAAGGAAACCTATCCGTCCTTATATGTAGCCAAACCCAATCTCCAAGGTCAAATACCAATGTCTTTCTTCCTTTGTTGGCTAGTCTTGTAAATTGCTCCATCTTCAAATCAATTTGATTTTGCACACTTCCATGGAGATTCCTAACAAAAATAGCCCTAAAGAACCCATGTATACTCAAAATAGAAGAATCATTAGTAAAAGAAATTGGATCAAGAGGGAATAATGTGTGAACACCATAAAATGCCTCAAAAGGAGAAAAGTAAGTAGTAGATTTGGTTACCTTATCCTCAAGTCCATTATAAATTCATCATGATCAATATTTAATAGTAACTGTATTATCTGACTTATGTGGATAAATCATAAAAAAATGGAAGCTAATATGCATAGAAGATAGAACACTCAACATAGGATGGATATATATATATATATATATATATATATCATATGGGGTGGAAGCGAGTACAGGGAAAGGGACTAAAAAGACAAGAACATTAATGGAAAGCAAGAATAGAATACGGAATTCACATGGCTACGAACAATAATAAAGAAAAATATGTAAACTTAAAGCATAAAAATTATACTCTCAAGCGCGGCAAGCCATCAGGATGAGAGGGAGTGGATGAGAGGAGAAGAATTCAATTAACAGAAAACAACAAACACATGCAAGTGAGAAAACAAGATTTTATTTCCCAAAATAAAATATTACAGAAGATTGCAACTCAAAGGTATACCTAGGGAGAACTCTCTGAATCTGGAAAACAAAAAACTTATTCTAAAGATTGTGGGACGCAACCCTTAAATAGACAAAAAATTTCCTATTTCTACAGTTCTGGTAAATAAAACCGATATCGCTATAGTGAGCAGTTCTGCACAATAGTCTGCCGCAGGAAATGATGATGCAATGTTGTCGTCAAATTGTTGTCAGTCATCACCTAGATTGATGCCAAAGCAATCTTTATTCTAGTAGAAATCGTCCGACAATTGTGAGGAAGCTTCAGCGGGCTCTTCAGTTGGTTTCTTGGATGAGGAGTAGGCGTCTTCATTCTCCTTCTCCAAAAGATTAAAGATCATCTTCATATTCTCTGTGAACTTCTCCTTCGAGGTGGAAGATGCCAAGGCTGCTATGACTTGTGATCTTTGGTTGAGGAACTTGCATGCTTTAGGATCTGTTGCTTTGGTGAGGGTTGGATGTTGTTTAAACCAAAGCGATACCTGGTCCAGATTGGCCCTGGAGTGGTCGAATTGGGACCACCATTTAACAAGAGCTTGTCTTTTGAGTATTGGTAATTGCCCTTTGACTGACACATTACCATAGACATACCACCATTGGAAGATCCAAGCGAGAGACAATTTACTGAAAAAGTGTAAGTCTACCGGAAAAGGATCATTTTCAGGGTGCTCAAACTTTTTGTAAAGATGGTTAGACCAGATACTACCTTAGAAGGAAGTATCTCCAAGATTGGTCCATAAAAATTCCACCATTGCAAAAACCACTGGGGAAACTTGTACTGGACATTTTGTTTAAAATAAATAAGCAATGAATGCATAAAGTCTTTATTTTGAAAATGAAAGACATTATACCAGGCAGTTTGATAATCCCAATACGAGAAACCAATGGGATCATAGTTTAGCGAAAATCTTTTTATTTTATTTAATTCTGCAAATTCTTTAGGTGTTAGTAGCCTAAGGATTTGTAGGGTTGAATAAGCGATTTGCTCAGACTCTATTTTTATGGTGTTTAATCTGGACTGAGTTGGTGTCGACCAGAATAAACTCATAAAAATGTCTTGTTTTGAGCAACGAGATTGGCCTGTAATGAAACTGATTACCTTGAAAATCTTTAGAGAAGATCTTCTGGGGGACTCTGTTTGGCTTGGGATCCCAAAACTCAAGTTCCATCTGATCGACGTCCTGGTACTTGTTTTTTGGGACATACTGAGTTTGTGATTTAGGCTTTTGGACTGCCAAAGGTTTGGGTTATTTAACAATGGCTTTGCCTTTTGGTTGGTGAAGGGTTAAAGGAGTTTGGGATAGGTTTCTGATCATAGTTGCTAGGCTTTCATTATCTTCATCTTCAGAAGTAATGTCAGCCCATGTTTTGGATGGAAGTGTTAGTATATGGATGCCCTAGAGACAATCTTTTCATTAGATTAGGACATACATGTACTTTTCAATATTGTCATAAATAAATTATAAGCGCTCTTTATCTTGTTTCATATTCTGTCTCGATATCATTATTAATATATGAGTAACTGGATAAAACCCTTGGAATAGAATAGGTATCTCTTGAGTATCAGTGATGGGATCACGATCATGAGGATTCAAGGATACCAGATGTCTGCTCCTAAATTTTAAGTTCCTAATCTAGAGACACTGAGAATGGGGATCAGTGATCTCTGATAAGACTAGCACGGCTTATCTACTTGTATGCAAATACAAGATAAAGACCTCATGAGCTACCGACATGGAGATGTCTTAGCTAAAGTCGTGGGTGGACCTATAAGGGTATAGCTCGCACTGAACGGACCCACAAAGAGACTCTATGAGGAAATCTCACAGATAGTATCATTAGAAATAGTCTCTTATTATTTGGGTGTGTCTTTCCTTAGACCAGAAGTTTTCACCTAGACTGTGTTCTAGAAGATATGCTTTGATTGTATACCTCGTTTGCCTGAAACATGGAGACACATAGGTATACCTTTGGGCATGTCCTGAAAGAACACGAGTCTAGGGTGACTAGCTGTGAGAGATTAGGTTATCTGTAAACCGGAGAAATCGAGATGACATTTACGGCACTCGGGAATCTATGCATGGTAAAAGAAATCATGAGATGATTTGCCTTTAGAGTCAGTAAAATTGGAGACTGTTGCGACACGGCAAGTGCACCGATCGTTCCAAGTAATAAAGTGATAAGAAAGTATCGTCTCCACGAGGATTGAGGCACTAATATCAATTGTAATTTATGATTCTTAATATATGAGAAGGAATGAAATTGTTGAAAGAGTTGGATTGTAGTTTGAATTTAATTATTGTAAATAACAGAATATCAAAAACAATGTAATTTGAATGTTGATCAAGACTTAAGAATAATTATGGCAAAGCACAATCACCGCAGTTCACTCTATGTAATTGAATTGATAATTTAACTCTATTTAATGTAATTATTCAGATTTATGCTTTTCTAATATAGTTAAACCCTGATTCCTCGGTCATTTAACCCTTTAACCTAAGTTAAGAATCCTAATTCCTTAGTAATTCCCTTTAGATTAAGCATTAAGCTAGCATAACAAAATCTGCAGTCCTTTATCCCTATCCCTAGGTAATATCGCAACTGTCACTCTACTGCGTTCAGAAACTAAAACCCCAATATTCCTATTGTGAATTATAGCCCTAAATAACCTAATAGATTGATCAAGTCTAATTAGATATAATAATGAAAGAATAAAGTAGAGTGAAACAATTATAAGAAACTTTATTAAACTCAATTCAAGAGACACAGAGTTCACATTGGCTTTTGGCTAAACCATAATTACAAAGGATTTAGCCAGACATAATGATGTCTGGCCTAATACAATGTGAAGAAAGGAGGAAAGGAAGAAGCTAAGGTATGCAGAGTTACAAACCCCTCAATCTTGCCTCCTTCTTGTTCTTCTTGCTTCTTCTTAGCCTTGAATCTTTTCCTTTGATCTTGCCTTCTTTTCTCTATTTTTTCAGTGTCCAGTTCCTCCTTAATGTCTCCTACCAAGGTTCTATTTATACCTAGGTTATAAAACCCTAAAAGCCCATCAATCTTATGTTATCTTTAAGCTAATTTAGGAATCCCGTACTCGTCCACTCGACTGGCGCGAGACTCCAGTGCTTCTGGCGCGATTAGCGTGGCCCTGGCGCGGTTAGCGTGAGACCTCAGCTTCAGTTGCCTCTTTCTTTTGCTTCTTTTCTTGACCCTAATCATCAAAGTAGCATAGAATCACTGATAAACATAAAACTAATGACTTTTACACTTATTCTAACATTTATTCCCTATATTCTTCCTATTTTCCTAATAAAACTAACCTAAAAACTATATATGCTAACAGAATATCAAATAATTCCCAGATTTAGATATTGCTGTCCCTAGCAATAAAATAAAATAAAACTTAATTCTAGTGGAAATCATATTCAATAGTCAAGCATATCATCACATACACAATCTCAGAACTATTCTATTAAATGCAATTGAATTTCATATGAAAATTTCAAGAATACTCTTCAAGTCCATCAATCGTAGAATCTTAACTTGATTACCCCTCACTAGAGATATAAATCACTCATCACTCAAGTGTTTTGGGTAATTATAATCTCTCAATTCCTCCAAAGCTGTAATATTACCATAGACTTGACTATATTCTCAAATTCCTGAAAATAAGAAATATGAATAAATGCAAAGTTAATCAAAAGGTCTTTTCAAGGTTGTAACTTGGCCTGGCTTCAGGTAGGAAGAATTTGGATAAGAGCTAAGCATTGAGATTGGATTTTGTCAGAATTATTCAAGTCTACTTAGCTAGTCCACCTCCCTTATTCTTTTGCCTATCTTTATTCATGTGATCTTCCTTTTTTTCTTATTTTTCCTTTTGCAACAACTGTGACAGAAAGAATGAGGGAATTATATTTAGATCCCCAGCTGGTATTTCAAACTTGTTATTTTCCAACTAGATTTAGATCCTCCAACTAGTATTTCAGACTTGTTACTTCCCCAACTGGACTTTTTACTAGAATTGATTTTTCCAGCTCTTTTCTGTTGACACTTCAACCTTAAACAAGAATTGTCTTCTTGGGTAACATCTTTCTTCTTTTCCTTTTTCTATAGACATCCATCTTTCTATATTTTTCATATCTAGTAGACTTGATTCTAACTCTCATTCTTCCAATCTCACTCAAGGTGGTCAAAGATAAGTTTTAAGTTTCAGGTGAATGAATAGAAAAGCCTTAAGCTCAAAGAGGTTTAACAATGGAAATTTATTAAGGGAAGGTCCTTTGGCTCTAGCTTAAAGAATAAACTGCCTTTATCATATCGATTCTGCAATTATTTTAGAGAAACAAGTCAAGTTCTAAAGTATTATTCACAATGGGGTCACTCTGAAAAAAATATACTGTATAGGCTCAATCCTCACAAGCTATGGTATCAAGCTAAGTTCATTTGATTTCCTATCAAGCATCTATTTTCTTCATCATGTACTTCAATCACAAAAACTGTAATAATTCTAATCAAGTAATATGCAATTCTATACTCTACCTATCTCATATATCATTCCAAAACAATCATCATTAATTTCACTTATCACTATATTAGCAATTCAATAATCTGAAAATTATTCACAGCTCTTAACATTTTATTCATCGATTTCTAAAGAGAATTCCTAACTTATTAGCAAATAATTTTCTAAACTTATCCTCTAACATCATCTCATCCAAATTTCTTTTCTTTTTAATTTTTTTTAATTAATTCTATGTAATCTAAAAATCTAAATACTATATTATTCTCTAAATTCTGTCAGATATCAACTATGATTTTTCAAAATAATGCAGAATGCGTTCCCCATTCCCTGATTTTAGACATTGCTGTCCCCAGCAATCACTTTTCTATTCAGATTAACAACAGAGATTACATCATATAGAATCATCATGTATAACTTGAACACGCATTTCACAATTACTATCCAAATAAATCTTTCACAATAATTCCCAGATTTATTTGGTTCTATATGAAT
>QARZ01040982.1:102462-138400 GCA_013407115.1 Glycine latifolia
ACATGAATAATTTTGAGTCAATTGAGTGAATGTTATTTAGTAGATTATAGTTGTGTCTGAGACTTAAACAATTGAAATTCAAAACCCAAGTTGGAAATAAAATCTTTAACTCTAAAGAAACAGAATCTTTAACATAATTAACAACCATTCCCAGATTTTATTTCCCACTTGGGTTTTGAATTTCAATTGTTTAAGTCTCAGACACAACTATAATCTACTAAATAACATTCACTCAATTGACTCAAAATTATTCATGTCTAAACATGTTTATCATACTATTCTAAATTATGCATAAATTAGAATAATAATCCAAAAATTAAACAATCTCATAGCCATTGCCTTATACATATCAATTTGTGGATATGCAGCTGGCGCGGATAGCGCCAATCCTCGTGCGAGTCGCGTGGGCTGCATATCATGAATACTGATAAATTACCAGGTGGCGCAGATGGCGCCAGCCTTCACGCGAGTCGCGTGGGCTGTAAAACCTGGATATTCAGACTATTCCTAAAGTTCTTGCATCAACTTCTATCAATCAATCTCACTCATACTTCTAACCACATGCTTTCTAATCTAAACATTAAAGAATAACAATACAAAGATTAAGAATGAGAATGTGTACCTTATCCTTGGCCATTTGGAAACTCAAGATTTTGAAAGAAAATCACAATGTGCTCAAAGAAAGACAAAGATGAAGCTTCCAAATGTCTGCTCAAAAGTCTAATGCAATGGTGTGTGAATAAGGTAAGTGGTGCTTTGTATTTATAGACTTTTTAGAATGAGAAGATTTATGGTGGTTATTATTGTGGAAGCAGTTTCTTGCAGTTCAAATGATTAAACTTCCCTAAATAGAACTGCCAAATCGTGGCTGCTGAGTTAAAGATAAGAGGTTATCTTTAGGGTTCAGTTATTTTTCAAATTTTAAAAGGCAGTTGCGAGTTTTCACGTGACTCACGCCACAACTCACACGAGTCGCGCCACAGTCCAGTGTGCATGGCGCGAATGGCGCCAGTACCACGTGATTCGCGTGGTACTCCAGTGTAGTTGGCGCGATCAGCGCCAGTCTCTGAATTTTCTTTTTCAATTTTTCCTAAGTTTATAACCTACTTCTACCTAAAACTTCTAAAATTAACTAAGCTGAATTAAAAACATCTCAATTAATAATGTAAAAATTAATTTCAAACAAAAACCTATACTTAACTATCTAGAACTTAAAATACTAATTCTACTGTAAAACAACTAAAACCATAAAATTTCTTGGATTGCCTTCCAATTAGTGCTTTATTTAACATCATTTAGCTTGACGCATCAAACCTTTTTAATCCTCATGTGAATTTAGTGGAATAGAAACAGTGTGTCTTTCCACTTTACCTCTATAATAATGCTTCAATCAACATCCATTTACCTTGAAAGAACGATGACTATCCAATGGAGAAATTCCAATCGTTCAATATGGATAAACTTCACGTACAATGAATGGACCAGATCATCGAGACTTCAATTTTCCTGGAAACAATCTTAAACGAGAATTATAAAGCAATACATGTTGTCCAGGCTCAAATTCTTTTGGCCGGATCTTGTTGTCATGCCACTTCTTTGTCTTTTCCTTATATAATCTAGCATTCTCATAAGCATTAAACTTGAACTCATCAAGCTCATTTAATTGTAATAATCTCTTATCATTGACTTTAGAAATTCAAAGTTAAGAAACTTAGTGGCCCATATAGCCTTATTTTCCACAGGAAGGTGACAAGACTTACCATATAACATCTGAAACGGTGACATACCTATTCCTGTTCTGTATGCCCAAAGCGCATCATCGAGCTTCTTTACCCAATCTTTCCTAGAACTTCCAATAGTCTTCTCCAAAATTCGCTTTAATTCTCTGTTGGAAATTTTAACCTGTCCACTGGTTTGCGGATGATAAGGTGTAACCAATCTATGGGTAACTCCATATTTTGCAAGCAAATTTGAGAATTGTTTGTTGCAAAAATGAGCACCTCCATCACTTATGATTGCTCTTGGCACTCCAAAGCGAGTGAATATATTCTTCCTTAAGAATTCAACAACTACTTTTGCATCGTTAGTAGGTAAAGCAACCGCTTCTACCCACTTAGAAACATAATACACTGCTACTAAGATATATTGGTTAGAATGTGACTTGGGGAATGGTCCCATGAAATCAATTCCCCACACATCAAACAGCTCCACCTCTAATATGTTATTGAGAGGCATCTCATCTCTCCGAGATATATTACCGGTTCGTTGACAACTATCACATTTTTCTACATAGTCTCTTGCATCTTTGAAAAGTGTAGGCCAATAATATCCACATTGCAATACTTTCTGTGCTGTCCTATTTCCTCCAAAATGTCCTCCATAATCTAAAGAATGGCAATGCCATAGAATCTTTGGCACTTCTGGGCTAGCTACACATCTGCGAATAACACCATCAGTACATCTAAAATAACGAAAAGGGTTATCCCATACATACCTCTTTGCATCATGAAGGAATCTTTTCTTCTGCTGCCAATTAAGACCTCCAGGTAAGATACCTATAGATTTAAAGTTAGCCATATCGGCAAACCAAGGACCCATATCAATTACCATCATTACTTTTTCATCAGGAAAAGATTCATTAATAACCAATTCTGGTCCATCCTGTAACTCCTTCTCCTAAATCCTTGAAAGATGATCAGCTACTTTGTTTTCTACTCCAATCTTGTCCTTGATTTCTAATTGGAGGTGTTGTTGTCGGAGGGGATAGTTGTGAGTGGTGATAGACACGTTCAATGTTTACCTTCGTCGGAGTCGTGTTGGTGGTGATCACACTGTGGTAAGTCGGATTTATTTTTTATTATATACGGATTAGATAATCTGTATGAATGATATGGATTACATAATCCATAAGTTATATTAAACTAATATGAAGAATACAAATTAACTAATTTGGATCGTGCATTTATTTTTTGGTTGTTTTGGTAACTGACTGAGGATAAAATCAAATATATGGTCCACATTATTTCAAAAACAAAAGAAATTCCAACAACCCATATTTTTTGCACACCACTAATAACAGACACCTTAATGGTTATGTGCTATATATAGTATATTTTTGGGGTCTTTAAGCTCACTCTGAAATATATGCAATACACCGCATTAGAGCTAGAGCTTGGATGACTTGCAAAACACTCACGAATTACTTGGCTCACGGATACCTGCAATTCATTTTTGGAGCAAACAAGAATAGCAATGGCGGGAGATATTTATGATATTAATTTTTCCGCACTTGATCTAACTGTTTATGTTGTCTGTGTATATGCATGATTAGATTATTTAGTTTTTCTTACATTTGGTATTAGAGTCCATTTTTTGCCTCTGGCTTGCTTTTGTTTGACACTCATATTTTGAAATCTTGTTTTATTGAAAATGGGTATTTTATTTGAACATTTTAATTATTAAAGAACCTTGGAATCATATGGAAATTGAGTTTCAAAGCTTTATGTTTTAATTATTAAGGATCCTTGGAATCATATGAAAATTGAGTTTCTAAGCTTTCTGTTTTAATTATTAAGGAGCCTTGGAATCATATGTAAATTGAGTTTCTGAGCTTTCTGTAAATTAAAACATGGATTTCCATGTTGAAATGGCCAAAAAACCATCGGATTTTTAATTCAGGTCCGTGGGTCGCAACCGGGTCATAGTGACCCGGCTCAAGGTTGAAGATGATGAACAATAAAAAAAAATGAACGTTTTGCGCTAGCTGGGTCTCAAACCCATGTTCATCCTTTTAGTAAAACTCACGCAAACCACCGAGTTATTTAAGACTAACTAATAGTTACTTGTTTTTCTATTTCTTATATGCTTATGCGTTCCTGTTAATTTTAGAATTTGTAGAGTTTTGATTTGTTTTATGCATGAATATATTGTGGAAAATTTTATTTTATGCATATATATATATATTGAATCCAATGCATAATGTTATGTTTCAATTATGCAATTGTATATGAGAATTTTATTCATCATTATATTATATCTTGATCTTGAAGTGCATAATATGATTTATTCTCATATGATTAAGTTTTATGTCTAAGTGATCTTTATAATTTTAATTAATTATGGATTAGTCACAATATCTATAATTTGATTAAAATTATATATTAAGTTATTTAAAGATCATATAAGGAATTAAGCATAATATTGTAATTAATTGTTACACTTTTCAAGTTACTATTTTGTGATATTTAATTATTTGACATTATTGATTGGAGCTTGATGCAATAATATAAAGATAATGTTACTGCGATTGAAAATAGTAAGTGTTCAGTTGATTGTTCTGATGCCTTCAATACTTCTAAGGTATTTATATGATTTTGTATTTAATGAAAGTAAGTAAATGAATTATTTTAGAAGATTAAATATGTATTATCATTTTTGTAGGTGTTTAATTCTCGTGAGGAGGTATTGCGTAACAACCTGTATGCATCCGGTGTATTAACAATTACTTAATCAGATTAGCACAGTAATTAATTTAAAATCAATTAATTAAAACCAACGAAAGCATTTTCGAAACCATATTTCTTGATTCATCATGTATGGTAAGTATCCACAATTTCTATTACGAATGCCAAGGCACCACAACAAGCCTTTACGATCCAGATAACATAAAGAACGACAGGTAAAACAATAATATCCATACAGATATCTCAGGAGAATCAGAAGCCACATGTATCAATATATACATCATCAAAACCATCACTATGGCTATACAAAAGAATAGGCACCCTATGCCATGATCTCACAGATCACATCCTCACAAGAGGGTACAAAATATACAGCGTTTGTACATCACAATCCATACAGGATCCAAAATACATGTGCACGCACATCTTCCCTCGCAGGGGTACAAAATACATCATAAACATAAAGCAGTGAGCCACAATGCTCTCAGAATACTGCCCAAGCAGCTATACAGTGTCTGTCCCTACTGGGGCCTCCCGCCTTGAGACCCATCATCTCTGCCAGATGCATCACCTGCAAAATATAATCCCCACACATGGGGTGAGATACAATCTCAGTAAGTTCAGGGTTCTTGGAGGCTTCTCCTCCCCCTGGCTCACTTCCATGATAACATAACATCAAAGGCATCACAAGACCAGGCCTCCTGGCCCTCACAATAACACATAGACATTCTCTAGCTCTAATGTGTATTTGCGGTACTACGCCCGCCAAAGATGCATCATCATCAGCATCAGAACTCTCAGTCCCCAGTGTGAGACCGGAACTCACACCCATGTCATCCCATCGGGAGCTACCCCTTTACACATGGATGCACGTATATGGCACCTCCGAGAATAGGCTTCAACTGTGACGGGACCACCTGTCTCTGGTCTTAAGGGATCATACACCCTTTACGTGAGCAAACCGACTAGGAGTTGCACTCTACTCCTAGGGAGGTCCATATCTATCTAATTGGCCAGAAGATCTATCCGAAAGGCAACCATACACAAGCACAGAAACAAGCATACATATTATCATGAGGAAAGCTGTAACATCCAATTTAATGCATATGAATCATGTACGCAATCATCACTTCCTCGAAGTATGGTGGAACTCAGGCAATGGGAAACACTCCCAAGAACAAAGAACTTACCTGGCAAACCAGTGCTTTGCTGTTCAATCCCTGAACTGTGGTCTCCTCCACAGACACCCTCGGTGTCAAGCCCTATACAAAGGCACACAAGTAATCAACAACGGTTCTCAACCGTTAGAATGAAAAGAATCGCTATTCTCTTTCATTATAACCCATTATTACACTATTTTCAAGATATAAGGACTAGTCACCTAACTGGTGACTTACAAAACCCCAGAAGGATCTATCTCGGCCTAATCAAGGCACTAGAGTCCCCCTAAGACTCTGCATAAGCCAATTCAAAGAGTTCAATACTCTATCCAAGCCACATTTCAATGATTATCAAAGTGGCTAAAATGGTTACTTCAACACATTTTTACCATTTATATAGTCTCCTAAACACATCTTGTGAAGGCACCAAGGCCCAAACATACCATAATATCATCAATTTAATCAACATTCTTCAGAGCCAAATTCCAAAGTCCATAAAAGTTATATTTCAAGGCTAAACCTTCATCACAACAACCTCCTAAGCATACTTTTCCAAAGGACCCAAGCCTAATTTCAGCTCTAGCTCAAACGGGTCACTATTCATCTCAAGAACAAATTCTTAATTAATCGGTAGAATTTTTGTTTCTTACCTCCAAAATGACAAGGAAGGCTAGAGGACAACTTCTCCAAGCTTGAATGTCCTTAAAACGCCTTCTTTCCCCTCCAAACTCAAACTTTGTGAAGTTCCCTAGAGAAAACAATCTCTTTGTTTGATGATTTTCAAGGAAAATGGAGGTTGGAATCTAGCTTATTGGGTGATTTCCTTCAACTTTCATGTTGGAAGTGAAGTGTTTTGGTTAAGGAATGAGTGGGTATAAAGCTTCCCAAGCTCAACAATGACAGAAAACGCTAATGGGAAGAAGAGAGTGAAGCTTTGGGCCAGAAATCGTGAAAATGGCCTTTTATAGAGGTCCTGCCCGCGTTCCCGCGTTAATGGCTCCAATTTCACGCTATTGGCGCCAAATTCCAGTGGTCTAGACGTGTTCCTGGCGCTAACTGCGCCAGATTCCAGTGAGAAATGGCTTTCTGGTGCATTCTGGCGCTAATGGCGCCGCATTTGGCACTATTCGCGCCAGGAACTACCCGTCGCTAATGCTTTTTGTGACAGAATATTGTATATTTAAATTTTTTAGGCTTGGTCATTATATATTGAAACGGGCTCGTAGTGTTGCATATGATATTGGTTTTCTAGCTGTGATAATGAGGTCTGACACAACAACTGGAAAGAGGGGAATGACCTCATTTATTTTAATTGGTTGTGAAAGGAGTGAAAAGTATAGAGCATTCAACAAAGATTTAGTACGGATGGCAACTAGTAGTAGAAAGTGTGGTTGTCCTTTCAAGTTGCGAGCAAAGCCAGTCGTAGGAGGTGAAGGCTGGATGGTGAAGTTAATATGTGGGAATCATAACCATCGTTTGGCTAAGTCATTGACTAGACATCCATATGCTGATCGTTTAACTGAGGATGAGAAGGTTATTGTTGCTGATATGACAAAGTCAAGGGTTAAACCAAAAAATATTTTTCTAACTTTAAAGGATCACAATACCAAAAATTGTACAACAATGAAGCAAGTGTACAATGCAAGATATGTGTATCATTATTCTATAAGAGGCAATAATACTGAAATGCAACAATTAATTAAGCTTCTTAAACGCGATATGTATATCCATTGGCATAGACTAAAGGATGAAAATTTTGTACGTGACATATTCTAGACACATCCAGATGCAGTGAAATTGATCAATGCATGTCATTTGGTATTCCTCATAGACAATACATACAAAAAAAATAGGTACACAACTCCTTTTGCTTAACATTGTTGGTGTGACACCTACTGGGATGATATTTTTAGCTACTTTTGTGTATTTGGAGGACGAACGTATAAACAATCTTGTCTGGGCTCTTGAACGATTTAGAGAGATTTTTCTAAAGAGTGATGTTTTCCCTGAAGTCATTGTTACTGACAAAGATTCAACACTAATGAATGCAGTGAAAATTGTTTCCCTAGTACTACTAACTTGTTGTGTCAATTTCATATTGACAAGAATGTGAAGGCAAGATGTAAAACCCTTGTAGGACAAAACAATGCATGAGACTATGTGATGTAAGCATGGGGAAGTCTTGTAGATTGTGCTTCTGAAAAAAGTATGATGATTGTTTTATGAAGTTTGAAATTGCTTGCGCATCGTGGCTAATGTTTGTTCAATATGTCAAAGATACGTTGTTGAATCCCCAACGAGAAAGATTTGTAACGGCATGGACAAATAAAGTCATGCATTTTGGAAACACTACAACTAACAGGTATGAAATCCTGAACATTATTTGGAGACTGATATACCCTGCAACATGTTTACCGTGTTGCTGACATGCATAATTTAAATTATCATACATGTGTTGAAGTGTAGCCACTCCCCAATAGAAGCCTCTAGACTGCTGCAAATCATGGAATGCGTCCAAGAATACCACACTGATATGTGTGGCACTCTTGTTAGCAAAGATTGTGCAACCTACCAGATGGAGCAAATATGTTCTAGCTGCAATAGTCCATTGCATTGACTCACACTTGAGACTTTAATGTCTCACAGCCAAGAAAGTCAAACATATGCTCTATGACATTGTTGCCTCTTTGCTTCAGCTTCTTCGGCAGTCACCTCAAGCAGCTCAACTAATAATTGCACAGCCTCCTTTACATCTATTACATCAAAGCTTTGGAAGGCACCTATGATTGGTAGATGTAACAATGATGTCAAGTTATCAAGGGTAATAGTGATTTCTCCTATGGGCAGATGGAAGCTGCTGGTTTCTTTGTGCCATCTCTCCACAAAAGCAAATATTAAACCCCTATCACCTGTCTCCAATGAACATGAAATAAGTGGGCTTAAGCCCATAACGACCACTAAACCTTCAATTTCAGGTGCAAGCCTTCCAAATTTTTGCACATTCCTTCCATGAGAGGCCAATTTCAACTCAAGACGTTCCTACAATTAATTATAGTTAATTACGATAATTAAAATGACTAAAATATGTACATTTTAAAAAAGTTAAAGACAAAGGTACCTCTCCTGCCCAAACTCTGGCTACGACATGATCAGGATAAAGTGACAAGACTGAAGTATCTTGGGGCCCGCCAGGAAAACCCTCAGCATCAGAACTTCTGATAGAGGACTATCTAAGGATCATGATGATGGAGGTCCATTTCAAGCCAAAGGCCTAGAAGGAGAGCTTGAAGCACTTCCTTTGGTGAGCTTTGAATGACCCATGACAAGAGCTAGAGCCCGAGCCCTTCAAGACCACATCAAAAGTCTTGTCAGTTGTAATAAGCAAGTGCTGTCTATTTTAATCGATTACAATCTATCTGTAATCGATTGTCTATTGTAATAAGCAAGTGCTGTCTATTTTAATCAATTACAACATGTCTGTAATCGATTACAACAAAGTGTTGTCTGTTTTAATTGATTACAACATTTCTGTAATCGATTACACAGTGCTGAAACACTCTGTTTTAATCGATTACAGATCGTATTAATCGATTATTTTCAGTTAAAATCGTAGTGCTTCTATATATTTTTGTTATTTTTGTAATGAGCTTTGATATTTCTGCAAATAGGCCTAAACTTACATTTTTTAGGTGTTTATTAGAGGCCTGGCCATATAAATACTCAGACTTTGCTATTTTTGGCTAACTTTGATTAATAGTAAGCATTTGTTTGAATTGAGAGCTTAGCCTCTTGTTGGTTCTTGATTGAAACGAAATCGATTCTTATCAAGGAATTTTTCCTTTGTGACGAATCCTCCTCCGACTTATCGTTCCGTTTGTGGATCATGGCATCATTCCTAATCATTCCTTAATCTGCTCCATTTTTCTATTTGAGTTTTAACCCACAATTTGTGGAGTCTTGAAGTCTGCAATCCAGAAACGATTCTAGCCAAGCATTCATGTCTTGGTAGTCATCATGTGGTAATCAGAGCTTGATTCCGGAAAGCATTTCGTAAAGATTTCTATCTATGTTATTTTGCATTTTTGTTTTTTTTTTCCGAAAAATGAAAACTGAAAATTCATTATTCATGCTTGTTTGCTGTTCTTTGTGTGTTTCTTGCATGATTTTTGAGTTTAGCTTGCAATTGCCTTCATTTCCCCTATTGTTTTGTTGAATTTGGAGTTGTTTTGAATATGGGTTGTTCTTCGTGTTCTTCATGAAACTCATAGCACTGCTGGAAATTTTCTGAGTTTGATTCATAAAATTCTGTCTAGAGAGTTTTGGGCTGTTTGTGCAAATATCAAAAGTTCGGGTCCTAAAAGAGAAATTACGAAGAACCAAAAGGCAATTATTAAAAAGTATATTGGGGTCAAAATGAAAATATAAAAAAATATGAGAACCCAAGTATAAAAAAATGTTGACAGCCAAAATTTTATTTTAAAAGTCCACTCTCTTAGTGTGTGCTTATGATTGCTTTATAGCACTATCTTTTTGCATAATTACAATGGTTTATATTTATTCAATATTTTTTTATCTTCATAATTGTTTTTCTTTGACTTTCCTTTTGAATTGTGCTTTTCTTGTTGAGTTTTTATTGCTTATCTTCTAAATTTCCAAGATTTTGTCTTAGAGTTTTTCTTTCTTCCTTGACCTCTTAAGTTGAGTTTGGATTTGTTTCATCTTTCAACCTTTGGATATTCATTGATTTGGAATCTTTGGTTGAATTTCAAGAGTTGAAGAAGAGTTAGAGAGTGGAAAAAGACAAGAGTGAACCTTATAGAAAAATTCTTCCAAGTGTGAAACACAAGTGTTGACGAGTGTAAACACTTAGTGAGTAGTAAGGTCCATTATTGATTTGTTTTACTCACCTTTTTCTTGTAGCAATGGTGTCCGATGGCGATAGTGATCCACCTTCACCTAGAACCACTATGCTAATGACTTCATTGGCTAAGCAAATGGATAGGTTGCAAAGAAATGTTGAAAGAAGGATGGATGAACATTTTGGTGAGATACAAAGAAGTACTCAAGAGTTGAGTGGAAGAATGGAGGACATGAAGAGAAGGAGACGTCATAGGTCACCTCATTCTTCTCAAGGGAGTGATGATGACTATGATGATGGTAGAAGGCATACGCCTAGGAGGAATAGGGATGGAATGGAAGATGTGAAATTCAAACTTCCTAAGTTTCTAGGTATTAATGACTCGGAGGCTTACCTTGATTGGAAGATCAAAGTCGACCAAATTTTCGATTGTCACAATTTTAGTGAAGAAAAGAAAATGAAGTTGGCTAGTTTAGAATTTGAAGGGTATGCCATGGCTTGGTGGACTCAAGTGCAAATGGAAAGAGGAAGATTGAGGAGACATCGACCGGACACATGGTTGATAATGAAAGGAATCATGAGGGAGAGATTTGTCCCACCTCAATACATAAGGGATTTGCATAACAAATTACAAAGGCTCTATCAAGAAAGTAGATGTGTTGATGAATATTACAAGGAGATGGAGATTTCTTTGGTAAGAGCAAACATTGAAGAGACTAATGAGGCTACAATGGCTAGATTTTTGAATGGCTTAAATCGGGACATTCAAGATGTTGTAGAACTTCAAACCTACAACACCATGGATGAACTTATACATCGGGCTATGAAAGTGGAGCAACAATTGAAGAGAAAACAAGCCTACAAGAAGTCTTCATATGGTCATTCATCTTGGAAGGATAAGGACAATTCCAAGAAGGAGGGTTCTTCTTCCCAACATTTTGAACGGAAGTCTTCAAGAGGTAATCTTACTCCTCCTACTCAAACTAATTCCAATAAATCTAGTTCAATTAAATGCTTTAAAGTGTTTGGGTAATGGTCATATTGCATCCCAATGCCCTAACAAGAGGACCATGATTGTGTTGGAGAATGGGGAGGTGGATAGTGAATCATCTAGGAGTTCTCATAGTTTCTCTAGTGACGGAGAGGATGATTGTTTTCTTAAATCGGAAGAGGGAGATCTTTTAATGGTAAGATGCCTCATGGGAAGCTTGTGCAAAGATAGAGATGATACACTAAGAGAAAACATTTTCCATTCTAGATGCTTAGTGAGTGGAAAGGTGTGTTCTCTAATCATTGATGGAGGAAGTTGCACCAATGTTGCAAGCACTAGACTAGTGGAGATGCTTGGTTTAAAAATTGCCCCTCACCCCCTCACCCTAAACCTTATAAATTGCAATGGTTGAGTGACAATGGTGAGTTGGTGGTGGATAAGCAACTGTTGCTTACATTCTCCGTTGGCAAATATGTGGATGAAGTGCTTTGTGATATGGTTCCCATGGAAGCCGACCATGTGTTGCTTGGTAGACCATGGCAATATGATAGAGATGTGGTACATAATGGGGTCACCAATCGATATTATTTCCTTCATAAAGGTAAGAAGGTAGTACTCTCACCTTTTGTCTCCAAGTGAGGTGTGTGAGGATCAAATAAAAATGAGATTGAAAAGAGAAAAAGAAAAGAAAATTTAAGAAAAGAATCCTTTGAGAGAGAAAAGCCAAAAAGAAAAAGATGGCAAAAAGAGTGAAAAGAGAGAACAAAAGAAGAGAGACAAAAAGAGTGAAAAAAAATTAGAAAAAGAAAGAAAGTTTGTTCATCAAACCTAAGGAGGTTAAAAGAGTGATGCTAGCTAGACAACAAATGTATTTACTTATTCCCGATTATATGTGCTTGTCTTCTAGTGCCCTTGAGTTGCCTCAAGGTTTTGATACACTTTTAAAGGAGTTTAAGGATGTCTTTCCACAAGACATACCCCATGGCTTGCCTCCTTTAAGAGGAATTGAACATCAAATTGATCTTGTTCCAGGAGCTTCACTTCCTAATAGGGCGGCCTATAGGAGTAATCCGGAAGAGACCAAGGAGATTCAAAAGCAAGTGGAAGGGTTGATGCAAAAAGGATGGGTGAGGGAAAGCTTGAGCCTATGTGCAATGCTAGTCAAAGGTGTTTCATCAAAGGTAATGTGAAAACTTGGGAAGAATGGTTACCCCTTGTTGAATTTGCTTATAATAGGGTAACTAATTCTACCACTTCTTTTTCTCCTTTTGAGGTTGTTTATGGTTGTAATCCTTTATCACCTCTGGATTTAATTCCTTTACCTAATGATTCTTCTATTTTGAGCAAGGATGGGTTTTCTAGAGCCACTTTTATTAAGGATCTCCATGAAAAGGTGTGAAATCAAATTGAGAAGAAGATGGAGCAATATGCACGACATGCCAACAAAGGGAAAAAGGCTATGGTATTTGAACCGGGTGATTGGGTTGGTTACATCTAAGGAAGTATAGGTTTCCTTCTCAAAGGAAATCTAAACTTCAACCTAGGGGTGATGGACCTTTCAAGGTCCTTGAGAGGATTAATGACAATGCCTACAAGATTGACTTGCCAAGTGAGTATGGAGTGAGTTCTAGTTTTAATGTCACTGATATTTCTTCTTGTGATATAGGTGTTTTGAATGCAAATCCGAGGATAGATTCTTTTTAAGAAGGAGGGGATGATAGAAGACTATTTAATGATCATGATGATGGAGGTCCATTCCAAGCCAAAGGTCTAGAAGGAGAGCTTGAAACACTTCCTTTGGTGAGCTTTGAAGGACCCATGACAAGAGCTAGAGCTCGAGCCCTTCAAGACCACATCAAAAGTTTTGTTGTTGTAATAAACAAGTGCTGTCTGTTTTAATCAATTACAATCTGTCTGTAATCGATTGTCTGTTGTAATAAGCAAGTGCTATTTGTTTTAATCGATTATAACATGTTTGTAATCGATTACAACAAAGTGCTGTCTATTTTAATCAATTACAACGTTTCTGTAATCGATTACACAGTGCTGAAATGCTCTGTTTTAATCGACTACAGGTCGTATTAATCGATTATTTTCAGTTAAAATCGTAGTGCTTCTATATATTTTTGTTATTTTTGTGATGGGCTTTGATATTTCCGCAAATAGGCCTAAACTGACATTTTTTAGGTGTTTATTAGAGGCCTAACCATATAAATACTCAGACTTTGCTATTTTTGGCTAACTTTGATTAATAGAAATTAAGCATTTGCTTGAATTGAGAGCTTAGCCTCTTGTTGGTTCTTGATTGAAACCAAATCGATTCTTATCAAGGAAGCTTTCCTTTGTGGTGAATCCTCCTCTGACTTATCGTTCCGTTTGTGGATCGTGGCGTCATTCCTATTCATTCCTTAATCTTCTCCATTTTTCTATTTGAGTTTTAACCCACAATTCATGGAGTCTTGAAGTTTGCAATCCGGAAACGATCCTAGCCAAGCATTCATGTCTTGGTAGTCATTAACTTCTATCCTCGACACCTTGGTCTGCAGGCACATCCTCAACAACAGCAGCAGCACTTGCCCATTGTCTTCGTACCGATGTTGTCGGCCTTCGGCATTGAGGGGTTTCTTCTTTGTTAGCACTCACGTCTCTACCTAAGGCTTTGTTGACAACTCTGCCTAAAGCCCGACGTAATCCTCGTATTTTAACCATAATCTACAAATTTGACAAATTGTTAGCTTACCACTTCAAATCAACCGAAATCAATGCAATTAATTTAAGTTATTTTCATACAATTTAAACATTACAACAAAAAAATCACATCAATTCATTATTATCAACTATAAGTACTAAAAAAATTAAACACATACGAATTCATTTACTATTATGAATTCAAATTAAAAACAAAACACATACCAATTACTTTATTATGTCTAATTCAAATTTCAAAAACTTAATTAAAACATACAAATTAAATAAAATGTAATTTACTTACTCAATTTATGTATATGATTAAATAATTTCATTGTAAATTACTATTGTTGTGATTAACAAAATTATACTAAATATTTAAAAATAAATCAAAAATTGAACTAGTTATTTACTTTAAAGTCAACAAAATAAATTTTGACAAAATAAACCATCATTCACATTTGAAATTCATATACATAAGCAAACAACAAAAATTATTCAATTATCTTTTAAAAAATAAACACATTTTAAAAAAAAATCATCTAACCCTTACGAATTGTCAATCCATATAAAGGTTTATGGATTGCCACATTGTTTTCTTACGGATTGCTAATTCGTAAGCATTAACCATGTCCACTATTTTTTCCAATCAATTAAAAATGATAAATGATAAAGTTAAAAATGAAAGGAGGAACTCAAGTCGGAGAATGACAGCGGAGGACACTCAAGCACATCAACCACGAATGACCAACAATCACAAAAACCAAGGAGCAGCATCCACCAATGGACAATGAAGGAGGAGATGAGGGAGAATGAAGCAAAGCACGATGGCGGAACGAAGGAGAAGAGCAAAAGGCTGAATGGTGTATGGGAAGAAAACGACAGTGTCTGTACTTAACCTTTTTAGAAAGGGTATTTTTGGATTTTCACCGTGTAATGTTGGGTGTATAAGAAATCTAGCTGGTGTAGGAAGCAGATCCCGAAAACTAATAACATTGATTACTAATTAAAGTGTGACCCATTAAAATATGGCCCATTATATATTGTGCAATTCAACATTTAACATTTAAGAGGGAACATGTAAAAAACAAACAACATGCAAAACCAACCAAAAAACAACATTTTAATGATCTTCAGCTCCTTCTGCACTTCATCGAGCTTCATCTTCAGCTCTACGCTTCATATGTCTTCAATGGGATTAACCAAATAAAAAATAATCACAATTTCCACAATTATGGACACACATATTCATTATTGTGTCATTAACTAACAACAACAAAAAATTAAACAAAAAAAAATAGACCATGGGACCAAAATAAAACAACCTTTGGTTGTGCCAAAATATATAAAAGCCTCCCTGGATTTTTTTTTTCCTGATTTTAGAGGTTTGAATAACACAATTCTTTCCACAATGACAATATTCAACATTCCCATAACAAAGGCTTGTACTTAACATGGCAGAAAAAATGACTCAGTCAATAACCTCATTATTTCAACCAATAGCAAGTAATTTCAATTCACAATACCACAACTTAATTCTTTGCCAATTTCTTTCGTTCATAGTCACAATTCAAGGAGAACCAAATGTCCATTTCAAAAAATTTATTGACATATTAAAATACTTTCAGTTACACTTGTACATGCTCACCCAAATTACAACATTATGCGTAATCATCACCGGTAACCATAACCAACTAGGGTTCAACAACATTGTTTAGTAATCCACAGACATTTGCACATTTCAAAATGTAATTATAATCATTCATCAATATAACCATCATATATAAGCATAACCAACTCAAAACTTCAGCAACAAAAACACATATTTTTGGACATATTAAATAGTTAGTTGTCTCATCTTTTTCATTAACTACTGCTACCTTCATTCAATTTGATATCAGTATCTCACTCCTTTTAGATACCTCTGGTGACAAAATTGCATTTAACAAAAAATACATATACCACTAACCATACAAAGGCATAAATAAACACACTCACTCCTTGCATATTACTCTCCAACCACCCATTCTTACTACAAAATTTTGGTCAACATCAGCAAATCAACTAACTCAACATCTACAAAAAGAGTTCTTCATCACTTTATAAAACAAAAAAAATGCAATACAATCTTCTATGCAATTTCCTTACATAATGAATTAATGGACAAGAGTAACAATGCTATGTCACCTGGATCAATTTGGCATTCAAAACGAGAGATTTCAAAGCTACAAAAAACTTATTATTTGTAAAACAGTAACACTACGCTCAATTTCTCTGCCTCACCACTGACTGTCTAAAAAAGTAAGATGTTTCAACCCCCCATCAAGTAAAACACCAAATCCGCTCACACACTCATGCGAATAATCACACGAAAATAGTACAACCAGATAGAAGAGATAAAAGCTGTCAACAACACAAATACGCATACAATACAGCGGAGCAACCCAACCCAAACAAACCCACTACTAAACTATGCCTTGGAATATGAAACCATGGTTAGCAACCTTGCCTATAGGTTTGGATACAAACCATCATGACACATCACCCACTATCACTTTTTTCCAACACGTGGACTCAATAAACAATAAAAATATCAAAAAACCATATACACATATCCAATCTCAACCATTGAACCTTATTGATACATATAGGATGACAAACATATTGTACGCATGATGCCTCTCTTTGAGTTCACACCGTGCCCCAGTGGCGGACCCATGTTAGTGCCACTGTCCGCAAGTGTGGACATAAATATTTTGATTTTTTTTTTTTTTGCAAAGAAAGATTGTTTGAGCTGCAATAGTGTTTGAGCTACAAGCATGCACTGGTGAGGTTGTAATGTTCTTCCTCAGCGGTGAGACGTACTTGGGCCCAACTTGCTGCTGGGCCATAAAGATTGCAGGCCATGATTGTTGGCCCAACATGCTTGCCTAACTGGGCTTCACCTCTGAAGAGGGTGATATTCTTCAGGGCTATTGCGACATTGAACAGGAACAACTCCATTCTCCTCTATCTCCCACGTCACCAACCACTGTTGTTCATGGTTTTGATGATGCAACTACCAAAGTCCTGCCTCCTTAATTAATGAATAGAGCTAGTCTTGTGCCTTGGTTTGGACTTTGTTCAATAAAAGATATGTACATGAAAAAAGAATGGGATACTTCAATTCTCTGCTTTGTTAATAAATATACAGTTTTGATCTGAAAATCTTTAGTCTTTATGCTCCGTGAGTATTTCAAAATTTTTTAGTGTTCACTATTTCCCATTGAATAAATGAGAAGTAAAAATAAAGAGAAGGTACTTGTATTAAAAATGATTTTATTTTTTAATTAAATAAAAAATCATGTTATCAAGTATTTTTTTATGAGATTCGTCTAGACTTGGTCTGACACGTATAATTTGATTGGATCCAATACTAATGGAGTATATTCTCATATTTATTTTGGAGGATTGGTAAAATTTGGGAGGCTAAATGATTAGTCAAACTATTATCTGTATCTTGTTACAAAAGCAACTACATTTTAAGCGGGTTCATAACATTGTACATAAAGTGTTGATTTAAATTTTCTTTAGAAAAAAAATTCGGGGGCACTGCCCTCGAATCCCGCCACTAAATGTGCGAACATAAATAAATTTTCCTAAGTCTGCCATTATCGTGCCCCCTATTGATGTGTTCGCATGCCAACAACATTGGCCATTGAAAGAAGTTTCTAAAAAACTAGAAAATGCTTCATACAAAACAAGTTCTCTGTAAAGATGCATAAAGGCTTGGATCCCGCTAAATCAAGTCTTATACTTTTTTCACTTTTTCAATTGAAATTTATTTTTGAAAAAAAATATTGGTACAACTCAACAATTCTTAAGCTTCATGCTATATCCTGGTGTAACAAATAGTACTACTCTTAAAAAATTTAACCACGTTATTGGTACAAAATTATTTCATCCAAAGCAATAACAAATCTTCATCGGAAACTTTAAACACACACAAAATAAGTACTATTCTCTTAACACGATTTATTTCCCAAAGACCAATCAAGACTCAAACCCTAAATCATTTTATTAAAGAACACAAGTCACTACCATTTATATCAACCTTTATTAATTCTCGAGCTTCAATGTTCTATAAAGACCTAAGAAGTAAAACTATAATTAAACCGAGAAAAAAACTCGTAAGTAATCCGCATTATACATAAATTGGACGTGCGTGTTCATTAGAAGTCTCGTAATTGCAATTATATTAGAATTATGAACAAAGTGGAATACCATCAATAGTCTCTCAATTGAAGTTCCATACCAGCCAGATAGATCACTAATTAAACATCAAGAAAACTATAATGTCACTCAAGAGGAGGTGATGAACTACATTTTGCTCTTAACAAAGCATTACAATTACTTCCACGATCAACTACATTGGCTACCAATAAATTTCTCTGAAAAGGAATAGTACATTCTACAGCATAATCCTATGCAAAAGGATTTTCCCAGATCGAAGCAACTGGTTCCGATTTTTGGATGTTCCTGTAAACAGGCAACTTAGTCAATGAATTAAACATGCTCAAAGAAAAAAATACACATAATAGACCCCTTTTGCAAAATATTAGAAGAAATAAAACTAAAAGACTACATTGAAAGATACTACATCAAACCTTATATGACACATGCACAACAGATCTATTAAAGATGGAACTTAAGATATAAGTAATCTTTGAAAAACATTGTGCTCCATGAAGATCATTCAATGAACCACCAAGCAGCCAACTTCCTTGATAGAGGATTATCCAAAGAGCATGAAGTTCTAGAAGCACTCCATGAATTAAAGCTTCCAATGACAAGGTCCAAAATAAGGCTTCTAGAAAAAGAGATAACCAAGAGAATTATAGCTGGACTATTTAACAAGGACAAGGACAAGGATGGAAGAAGACACAAGGAGCTAAATTAGAGCACCTTAAAGATTGTGGGAAAGCTCCCTTAGCGCGAATGTCGCGCTTAGCGCAATTCCTTTCGTAATTTTTCTAGTTTTCGTAATTTTCGTATTGTCGCAATTTAGTAATTTCTTATTTGTGTAATGGACCTCGATGTGGACTAAAATAGGTCCAAACTATGCTTTTTAGATTTTAGAAGCTTAACTCTATAAGTACTAAGACATTGCTATTTTTGAATAACTTTTGATTGAATAAAATTAAGCATTTACTTAAATTGAAAGCTTAGCCTATTCTTGGTTCTTGGATGAATCCAAATTGATTCTTTTCAAAGAAGTTTTCTTTTATGGCGAATCCTCCTTAACTTATCGTTCCAATAAGGACCGTGGCGTTATTCATTATCATTCTTTTTATCTTCCCCACCTTTTATCTTTATGTTCTAATATCATGGGATCTTGAAATTGGCTCTAGAAACGATCCAATCCAAGCATTCATGCCTTGGTCGTCATCATGTGGTAATTAGAGCTTCCATCCGGAGAGCAATTCAAAAAGATTTCTATCAATTTAGGTGCAGTTGTCGTTTTCTTTATTTAATTTTTTTTTATAAAAAAACCAAAAAATTAAATTCCTTTGATTCCTTATTTGCGTTTAATTTTGTATTTCTTGTGTGTTTTTCTGAGTTTATCTTACCTTCAACTACCCTATCTTTTTATTGAATTTGGAGTTGATTTGAGTATGGGTTATTCTTCATGTTCTTTGTGTTCTTTATGAAACTCATAGCACTTGTGGAAAAATTTAAGTTAGATCTTTAAAATTCTGTCTAGAGAGTACTGGGACGTTTGTGCAAAAATCAAAAGTTTCTGATCCTAAAAGAGAAAATACAAAGGACTAAAGAGAAAAATATTTTGGAGTCAAAATGAAAATATCAAAAATTATTAAGACCCAAGTATAAAAAATGAAAAAAAAAAGTTGCGATCAAAACTTTATAGCTCTCTTTTAGTGTGTGCTTTTTATTGCTTTCTAGTACTTTTTTTTTCAGCTTTTATTGTTTGTCTTCTAAATTTTCAAAGTTTTATCTTAGAGTTTTTTTCTTCCTTGACCTCTTAAGTTGAATTTGGATTTGTTTCATCTTTCACTTTGATTATTCCTTGAATTGAAATCTTTGGTTGATTTCAAGGGCTAAAGAAGAGTTAGTGAGTAGAAAGAAAAAAAAGACAAGATTGAACCTTATATAAAAAAAGAGTCTTCCAAGAGTGAAACATGAATCTTGAAGTGACGGAGGTTCATTGCAAGTTCAAGGCTAAGAAGGAGAACTTGAAGAACTTCCTTTGGTTAGCTTTAGAGGACTCATGACAAGAGCTAGAACTCAAGCCCTTCAAGAGCACATAAAAGCTAAATTGCACCTTTTAGAAGCACATCAACTCAAAAAGAACAAGGGCTAAACTTTGTACTCTCAAGTTGAATTTAATTTCAGCACCTTTTAGTGACAATAGTAGTGGTAATAAATAGGCCTTTAGTGACAATAAATAGGCCTTTAATAGCAATTGTGTAAATAAGTGTAGGTGCACTTATATGTAATTTTCTAGCACCTATATAAGCTTGTAAAATGCACATTGGCACGAGGTTGATTAGCCATGAGTCATCATATGCGATGCTTGCACCTCAAGCTTCCTTAGCTTGCACCTCAAGCTTCATTCATTTGTCATTTCACTTGCATTTAACTTACAATTTTGTGGCTATATAAGGCCAGCCCAAACATATTGTACACACTTTTGGAAAATTAATAGAAAGCTGAAATTTATTGAGAGTTTCTCTTTTGTTCTTGTGCAATAACTTCTTGGATCTTATCAATGGCTTCTCAATGCTATTGTGACGATTCTTCCTAGACTTATTAGATAGCTTCTCCATGGTGTCATTCATCTTCATTCCTTGTCTCAATTCATCTTCCATTGCTGAATTCTTTGGAGCTACTTCACACCATTTTGCTTCACATCTTGAGTGAGAGCTCTAGTTCTTGAAGAGTGAATTTCACTGCAAGGTAGATTGAGGAAATCAATGTCTAATGAGGTTAGATATATATCATGAAAAGTGTAAACATTTAGTGAGTGGTAAGGTCCAATAAATTTTATTTGTTTCACTAACATTTTCTTATAGCAATGGTGTCTGAAAGTGATAGTGATTCACCTTCCCCTAGAACCACTAAGCTAATGACTTCATTGGCTAAGCAAATGGATAAGTTGCAAAGAAATGTTGAAAGGAGGATGAGAGACAAATTTGATGAGATACAAAGAAGCACTCAAGAGTTGAGTGGGAGAATGGAAGACATGGAGAGAAGGAGACATCATAGGTCACCTCATTCTTCTCAAGGGAGTGATGATGGTTATGAATGGTAGAAGACATAGGCATCGGAGGAATAGGAATGACATGGATGATGTGAAGGTCAAAATTCTCAAATACCTTGGTACTTATGACCCAGAGGCTTACCTTGATTGGGAGATGAAAATCAACCAAGTTTTCGATTGTCACCATTTTAGTGAACAAAAGAAAATGAAGATGGCTAGCTTAGAATTTGAAGGATATGTCATGGCATGGTGGAATCAAGTGCAAATGGAGAGAAAGATTGAGAAGACATAGACCGGACACATGGGAGACAATGAAAAAAAATCATAAGGGAGAGATTTGTTCCACCTTAATATATAAGAGACATGCATAACAAGTTACAAAAGCTTTATCAAGGAAGTAAAAGTGTTAATGATTATTAAAATGAGATGGAGATTTCTTTGATAAGAGCAAACATTGAAGAGACTAATGAGGCTACAATGACTAGATTTTTGAATGGTTTGAATAGGGACATTCAAGATGTTGTAGACCTTCAAAGCTACAACACCCTGGATGAACTTATACATAGGACTGTGAAAGTGGAGCAACAATTAAAGAGAAAACAAGCCTACATAGAAGTCTTTATATGGTTATTCATCTTGGAAGGATAAAGACATTTCCAAGAAGGAGGGTTCTTCTTCACAATATATTGAAAAGAAGTCAAAAAGTAATCCTACTTCTCCTACGCAACCCCCTTCCAATAAATCTAGTTCAATTAAGTGTTTTAAGTGTTTGGGTAAGGGTTATATTGCATCCCAATGTCCAAACAAAAGGATCATGATTGTGTTGGAGAATGGAGGTGGATAGTGAGTCATCTAAAAACTCTCATAGTTCCTCTAGTGAAGGAGAGGATGATGGTTTTCTTCAACCGGAAGAAGGAAATCTTTTAATGGTAAGAAGGCTCATGGAAAGTTTGTGCAAAAATCAAAATGATACACAAAGAGAAAACATTTTTCATTCTAGATGTCTGGTAAATGGAAATGTTTGTTCTCTTATCATTGATGAAAGAATTTGTACCAATGTTGCAAGCACTAGATTAGTGGAGATGTTTAGGTTAAAAATCACCCTTCTTCCTAAGCCTTATAAATTGTAATGGTTGAGTGACAATGGTGAGTTGGTTATGGATAAGTGTTACTTACAGTCTCCATTAGAAAATATGTTGATGAAATGCTTTGTGATATGGTTCCTATCGAAATTGGCCATGTTTTGCTTGGTAAACCGTGACAATATGATCGAAATGTTATCCACAATGGAGTCATCAATCGATATTCTTTCTTACATAAAGGTAAAAAGGTAGTTCTCTCACCTTTGTCTCCAAGTAAAGTGTGTGAGGATCAAATAAAAATGAGATTGAAAAGAGTAAAAGAAAAGAAAATCAAAAAAGAAAAGAGTCTTTTGAAAGAGAAAATTCGAAAAAAAAAATGGCAAAAAGAGTGAAAAGAAAGAACAAATGAAAATAGAAAAAAAGAGCGAAAAACAATTAGTGATAAAAGAGAGTTTGTTCATCAAACCTAAGGAGGTAAAAAGAGTGATGCTAGTTTTGACAACAAGTGTATTTACTCATTCCAAATTATATGTGTTTGTCTTCTAGTGTCCTTAAGTTGCCTCAAGGTTTTGATACACTTTTAAAGGAATTTGAGGATGTTATTTCACAAGACATACCCCATGACTTGTCTTCTTTAAGAGAAATTGAACATCAAATTGATCTTCTTTCGGGAGTGTCACTTCCTAATAGAGCTGCCTATAGGAATAATCCAGAAGAGACCAAGGATATTCAAAAAGCATGTTGAAGAGTTGATGCAAAAAGGATGGGTGAAGGAAAGCTGAGCCTATGTACAATGTCGATCATCCTAGTTCCCAAGAAAGATAGCATGTGGAGGATGTGCACGGATTGTATACTCATCAACAACATAATCGTAAGGTATAGACATCCTAATCCTAGACTTGATGATAGGATAACCAACTCTACCACTTCTTTTTATCCTTTTGAGGTCGTTTATGGTTTTAACTCATTATTCCCTGTTGATTCAATCTCTTTACCTAATGATTTTTCTATTTTGAGTAAGAATGGACTTTCTAGAGCCACTTTTGTTATGAATCTTCATGGAAGGATGCAAAATCATATTGAAAGAAAGATGGAGCAATATGCACGACATGCCAACAAGGGGAGAAAGACCATAGTATTTGATCCCGAAGATTGGGTTTGGATACATTTAAGGAAGGATAAGGTTCCTTTCCAACAGAAATCTAAACTCCAACCTAGGGCTGATGGTCCTTTCAAAATCCTTGAGAGGATTAATGACAATACCGACATGATGGACTTGCCAAGTGAGTATGGGGTGAGTTCCAATTTTAATGTCATTGATCTTTCTTCTTATGATATAGGTGTTTTGAATGCAAATCCGAGGACGAATTTTTTTTCAATGAGAAGATGATAGAGGACTATCCAAAGAGCATAAAATTTTAAAAGCACTCCATAATTGAAGGTTCCAATGACAAGGTCCAAAACAAGGCTTCTACAAAAAGAGATGACCAAGAGAATGACTGCTAGACTATTTAACAAGAACAAGGATGGAGGAAGACACAAAGAGCTAAATTGGAATATCTCAAAGATTGTAGGAGAGCTCGATTAGCACGAATGTCGGACTTAGTGCAATTCCTTTTGTAATTTTTCTAGTTTTCGTGTTATCGTAATTTAGTAATTTATTATTTGTGTAATTGACCTTGATGTGGACTAAAATAGGCCTAAACTATGCTTTTTAGGTTTTATTAGAGACTTAACTCTATAAATACTTAGACATTGCTATTTTTGAATAATTTTTTATTGAATAAAATTAAGCATTTGCTTAAATTGAAAGATTAGTCTTTTATTGATTCTTGGATGAACCCAAATTGATTATTATCAAGAAAGCTTTCTCTTGTAGTGAATCATCCTCCATTTATCATTCAAATAAGGATCATAACGTTATTCATTATCATCATCTTTATCTTTCCCACCTTTTATCTTTATGTTTTAATATCATGAGATCTTGAAATTGGCATCAAGAAACGATTCAATCCAAACATTTATGACATGACCGTCATCACTTCTCTTCCTTTTGGGATTAGTAAGGAAATCATTCTATATACTGTTTCATAGTCAATGAGTATGTTTGTGTTTGTGGGGAGAGGAGGGAGGGGGGGGGGGGGGGGGGGGGGGAGGGGGGGGGGGGGGACACATTACAGAAAGGTGATCAATGCAAAAATGTGTAGACCTAAGTGAAGATCTTTCTATACCAGTTACTTGCCTGCCTCCCCCTTGCGAGTATCAGGGGTAACTGCTGTATTTTGATGAATTAATTGTTCGCCGAAAGTAACATTAGAAACACCAAACGATAACCATCTAATGATCAGTTACAGCTACATTATTACACTTGAATATCTTAATTGTATTCTAAATGCCTAAAGGGAATGTCTACATTGTTGTTTAGTTAGAGTAATCAATGTTTAATTACAGTAATAATCTAATTCCTTAATTGTAGAGATAATAATCAAGCTAAATAAATTACAAAAAATAGTAACTAGAAAAATAAATCAATAACGTAAACACGGAATCAATCATATCATAATGATATCTTAACACATCCAAATCATATCTCAACAATTACAAATTCCAAAAATTCCCAAAATCTAGGTAGAAAGAATGAGATCCACAATGAAAACTCACGTAGATAAATTTCAAAGACTCAACCAACATATCCGAAAAAATAAAAGAAAAAGAAAAAGAAAAGCAGTGGAAAAAAAGACCACGTATGCAACTTACTGTATTTGCGAACTTGGTGATTGCATAGCCATGAATGACAAACCACCTACATAAATTAAATCAAATTACAAAAGAAAAATAGGATTACAGTAAGAAAATTCTATTGACACAAATATTTAAGTTGCATTTACTAAAGCAATACTGAACACATACTGGATGATTTAAAACAGCAATAGAAATGGAAGTAGGCAACACTAAAACATTTTAGATAAATAAGGTTAGAACTTCCATTAAAAGTTTTCAAGCAATACCTTCTCCAGCAGAGGATATATATGAGGTAACCGTGTTTTGAGGAAGCCAAGATTCAGCTATACCACCATGGAAGGTGGCTGGAAACAGGGCATCTGGCAGTGCAGCTTGCAAAGAACTCATATCCACAAACTGTATTCGAAACACCAGACATGTTACATATAATAGGTAACTGAAGATAAGTCATTATCTCACTGTCTCCTATATCCCATGTTCAGATTTGTATCTTTTCCTAGGCAGCAGCAATACCAGAGTATTGGAATCCATGCTGCAAGAATTAATTTAAGGGGGCATTTGGTACAAGGGAAATTTTTTGTTTCCCAGGAATCTGAAGTTGGGAATATTTGTTTCCCATGTTTGGTTTATTATTTAAAAATAACATTCCCAGAAAACATTGTTTCCTAGGAATTTTTATACTTGTGTTTCCCACAAAATTGTCCCCAAGGGGAGGTGAGAATCTAACTTTTCCAAGTAGAGAAATAAGTTTTACTTTGGTAAAAATACCACATTGCTCTTATTAGATAATTTAATGTGGTAAATAATTTAAGTAAACAAGAAAGTTTTATTAAAACTAAATGTGAAAATCTTCTATTCCGATAATAATTATATTATGTATGGCCAACCAAATAGATTTTAGCCATTCCTAGGAATGGAATCATGATTCCCGTGCATGAAAAAACTGCTCTTGTACCAAATGCCACCTAAATCCTTTTGATTGTATTTGTTTCATGGATTAAAAGTTCATTCCCAGGTATTATTGATTTCTGGAAATGTTGTAACTTCCTTCCCAAGGGGGATGGAAAAGTGATATTCCCATGGGAACATGGAAGTTATTCTCCAAAATATCTAATGATCCTTCCAATTTTACTTTTATTTAAATTATTTTGAATTTTAAAAAATAATCCTACGAATATTAAAATGTAACCAAAAAAGTATCAATACCTAGGAATAACATTCCTAGTTATCATATTCCTGGGAATATAATATCATTCCGTGAAACAAACACCGCCTTAGATTTTTTTAACTGTGGTGGAGTTTCAAAAGGTTTCAAATGAAGGAGTTTCTATTCAGAAAATTAAAATGAACCAAATAGAAAGGCTGCAAGTTACAATGCCAAATTGAAATGGTTAAAATCACCAATGAGTTAAAATTTGGCAGAAGTATCATTAGGAACTAATTTTAAATAAATTAGTATAAATAACAAAACTATACTGAAAATATTAAATAACAGATAAACACCTACAAACCGTCCATGACATACCATATTGTTGAGCTCTACAGCAGATTCACAGGGATAATCAAATGGATTAGTTGATTTAGATTTCATTTCATTATGTTGAATATCTCCCTGAAAGAATAAACAAAATTAGTAACCAAAAATATATAAAGAAAACCTACCACTTTATTGAATATATGAAATTCTCAATCAACCTAAGAGCACTAACCATTGGAGGAAGCATGAGTGGGGGATATGCTGAGCCACTGACATGCGATGGGATGTCATGATTATCAAATCGACCAACAGGGGCAATGCCTTTAACTTCATCTTCATTGGATCCCTGATTTTATTTTAATATAAATAAAAGGAGAAAATCTGGATGAGCAAGTAATAAAGGAGTTTGAGAATTTCTAAAACATCATAAAACCATCGTAGTAAGGTAATAAAGGATACATATAACAACCTCCGACTCTATTAAACCCAAAATATGATTATCGGCTGATGGAAAATTGTGCAATTGTAATCCTTGACTAAGGGCATCCACAGGATGATGGCCACCAGAATCTTCAAATGCATTCCATGGCTGTACAAAGTACAAACACAACATATGAAACCTTGTACAAGTTTCAGTTTATTCAATAACATCTTGAAATTATACCAGGAACAAAAGCAAGGGGTATCCATTAATTTACTCATGGCTGTACAGACACAACAACAAACCCTTATGTAAGTTTCAATCTTTTCCATAACATCAAATTTCCCCAGGAACAAAAGCAAGGGACAACACCATTAATTTCCAAAGGAGTATGGATCAAGAATGCAAAACTAGCCATCAACTAAACTTTCTTATACTTACTTTAGTGTTTGCTGCCATAGCAGAAACTTGTTCTTCTCCATTCCACACACCATCATGCCATAAATTAGACGTAACTGAAGAAGGTACATTGACACTAGAAATTTCGAAAGATGGCCATTGCACATTTGCATTTGAGGTTGAAAATGGATCAAATCTTTCTGGTAAAGATTTAGTACTTGAAGGTACAGTGGCCGGAATTTCCACTTGTGCAGTAGAGGAGGTGCTCTGAGGCATATCAAAAGATGGCCATTGTTGCATGTTTGCATGTGAGGTTGAAAATGGACCAAATCTTTCTTCTAAAGATTTAGCACTTGAGGGTACATTGGCTGGAATTTCCACTGGTGCAGTAGAGGAGGTGCTTTGAGGCATATCAAAAGTTGCCCATCCTTCGTTTTTAGGGACAGATAATTCAAGTGCCTTCCCATCTGAGGTTACAGTAGAAGGCTGCTCTGAAAAATTGGCAAAAAAATCAATAGATGCAAGTTGGGATGTTTGAGTAAGTTGATTCTCATTGAAAGATGGAGCTGCAGATGAAACAGATGATTGAAACAAATCCACTGTTGGAGCTTGAGATGGTGCTGCTGGTAACTGAAAAAGATCAACAGATGAAGCTGATTCCAGAGGTTCCTTGGAGAGGTCCATGCTAACAGATCTTGTAGGACCAGGTGGTCGTGGAATGCCAAATGCTTTATTCTGAAGTGGTTCTGAAGCTTGAACTGGTTCTGAGAAAAAATCAACTAAACTGACAGAATTAAAAGATCTCAAGGATGAAAATTTGTTGTCTGTTGATTGTGCTGACTCAGTTATCTGGGGAATGAATGCAAATTAATGTCATGCAGAGAGAAACACATGATCAGCTTGATACAAAAATAAGGCCACAAGCACTTGGAAAATGTAATAAACAGGATCATTCAAAGAGAATGCTTATTCACCAAGTTTGACAACAACACACAAACTAAACCAATCCTTGGTTATTTTGGAAAGGAAACATTTGAACGTTTGGACTTCAAAGAAGTGATAGTTATGAAGACCACATCTCAACTTTTTAATAGATCTTCTCAATAGGACTCGTATTACCAGGCAGTGAGATATGGCAAATAACAATCAAGAAATCCATTATTAACAAGAAACTCAAAGACTCAATTCTCTCTCTACTGGATTTGACATATTGATGCCCTGAAGAATTGATCTGACTATCTTTAGAAAATGCAATTCTCCACTTATAAAAATTTTATCCTTCCTATATTAGTACCATGTTACATCAATAATAACTTTCTTTGCATTATTTTACTTGATAATAGTGTTCATCCTAAATCAGAAAGAGCATGCAGGCAATATATTATTTGATATTTTGATCAGGAAAAGCCATTTCTTTCTGTGGACAATATTCCAATTCTCTGACAAACCTGTAGAGGACGAATTCCATCTACATCTCTCTTGGCATTGGCATTAATTTCCAGAGATGCATTTCTTGCTTGGGACCACACATCTTCAGTTGAACTTGAACCAGAACGCCACTGATAGGATGGATTGCTAATCTTGATATCCTTATGAAAATTGGGAGACTGAACATCAGATTTGAACACAGAAAAGTGGGATATTCTTGGACCAGATCCCTCATTTGCAAATCTGTCATCATACACGTGATCACTGAAGCAGCCAGGACTGTAGATAATACTAGACATATTCCCTTCATAGCGGGCTTTATCTGAACCAGGCTTCCTGGTTAATGCAGCTGCTTGTTTTCCATACCGCCGATCCTCATATTGATAATCATATGGAGGACTTTGAGAATATGAATGATAGGAACTGGCACGCCTAATCTCATCTTCAAGAATTCCAGGGCTCTACAGTTAATTGCAAAATATAAAATGTTCAGCATTTAACTAAAGGGTGAAATTAACTTGGATCATGAGGATAGTTGTGCAACCAATTATGTCTAGCTGATTTCCTTAGTGATTTCTAAGGCATCATTTACTTCATTACGTTCACAAATTTAAGCTTCACAAACAATTATATGCACAAACACAATACTGAGAAAAAGATCTGTGTAATTAATCACCTTATTTATTTATTTACCTAAGTGAAATGAATTGAATCTTGTAGTGTTATATATTTATATATTGAATATAATAGTATTATATATATATTTAGAACAAAGGAAGCACAAACAAATATCATACACCAAAACATATACCTGGAAACCCAATACTTCTTTTGCAGGGGAAAAATGGCATATTAGAAAAAAAGAGCAGGCTATACCAAGCTTAAGAAAAAATAGTTATTCCGAGAAACAAATAAGTATCTAAGAATATATTGCCTGTGCATCTCTTGGAGGCTTTTCCGAAGACTTTGCTCCAGCATATCTTCCATCCACATACACACTCCTTATAAATTCCCTTATTTTATCAACATTGCTGCAAAAGCATAACATGATAATGCCACACAATACGTTATAAATATTAATAAAGATAAATAACAGGTTATTTAAATTGCTTTAACTGCAAACCATATAACTATACCTGTTATCTGGCAACCGCTGTCTCTGGAAGTCCCAATTTTTCAAATATATTTCCCTTGCACGCTTAAATCAAAGAGCCACAGACAAATCTCAATTCAACAAGGAAATAAAGGTAGCTACAAATGAAGAAGATTGCCATTGTCAAAAAGAAGAAAATTCACTCTTTTACCTGGTTACCTCCATTTTGAAGAGCATCAACTTCTTGTGAAGTGAACTTTGCCATTGATACAGACTTCACACGATGAGTAAACTCACGACTGCATAACATAAAATGGGTGATTTTGAGAATCTCACAATATCACCAAACATAGAACTACTACCACAATCACAACCAAGCCTTCTCCAAGTAGGTGAGGTTGTCTAAATGGAATCAATATTAAAAAGGAATAATTATTAATTTAATTGTATTATAAAAAAACATAATTGGTAAACATTAAACCATGATAACAAGGACATACAATATCATTATATTAGGAGTAACAATATCACAAAAAAGAGTATATATGTTGAGTATAAGATTAATTTAGATTAAATAAACAACAACATCAACAGTACCTTTAACCCAAGTTAATTGGGGTCGGTGGTAGATGAACCCAATAATAAACCGAAAATAAGACAAAAGAGAGAAGAAAAAAAAACTAAAATAAAAGAAGGGTAAAGAACTAAAACAGGGAATGACTGGAACATAGAACTACTAATGAGTTTAACCCTCCACCAAGCTTATAGCTTTTCTCCACTCCGTCCTAAGACATACCGTCCGCCAATCTATATCTCACTCCATTAGGTCTTGTTTCACAACCTTTCCCCAGGTAAGTTTCAATCGATCTCTACCTCTCATTGTGTCGAACTCTTGGTAACAAACTCTTGATACCTTTCATCGAATATCCTCATTTCTTATCTTATTCATCTCGTATATCCACACATCCACCTTAACATCCTCATTTCTGCTACCCCTATTTTATGCTCATGTTGCATCTGTACTGGCCAGCATTCTGCTCCATATTGCATTACCAGTCTTACAGCTGTTCTATAAATTTTCCTTTTAGCTTAAGGGGAATTTTGCGGTCACACAAAAATCCCCATGCACTCCGTCATTTCATCCACCCTGCTCTAATTCTATGATTTACATCCCCATCAATCTCACCACCTCTTTGCAACATTGATCCCAAGTATCTAAAAACATCTTTCTTAAGTACCTTTTGGCCAAGTAGATACATTGTGTCTGGATCACCATCTCTTACCCGCGAAAACTCACACTTCATATACTCTGTCTTGCTCTTGTTTATCGTGAATCATTTAGACTCCAAAGTGTTTCTCCACAATTCCAATTTCCTATTAACACCATCTTTGATGTCATCAATAAGCATGATATCATCTGTAAAAAGCATACATCACGACACTTCCTCTTGAATATCTTTCGTTAGTTCATCCATCACTAAGGCAAAGAGATAAGGACTAAAAGCTGAACCTTGGTAGACACCTACCGTAATAGGAAAATACCTTGATGTTCCATTACAGACTTTCACACATGTGGTAGCCCCATTATACATATCCTTGATAGCATTAACATACTTTAATGCTACATTTTTCTTCTCAAGAATCCACCATAAGACTTCTCTTGGGACTCTATCATATGCCTTCTCAAGATCTATGAACACAATATGTAAGTCTTTCTTCTTTTCCCTATATCTTTCCATTAATTGTCTCATCAAGAAAATAGCTTCTATGGTACATCTTCCTGGCATAAATCCAAATTGATTTACGGACGCCTTGATCTCCCTCCTTAGGCGATGTTCGATAACTCTCTCCCACAACTTCATAGTATAGCTCATAAGCTTGATGCCTCTATAGTTTGAACAATTCTGGATATCTCCCTTGTTTTTGTAAATAGACACAATCATATTTTTCCTCCAAGCATTAGGCATCTTATTTGTTTGAAGAATTCTATTAAGAAGATTGGTCAACCATTTTATTGTCACATCTCTCAAGCTCCACCACACTTCAATAGGGATGTCATCAAGTCCCAAAGTTTTATTATTCTTCATCCTCTTTAAAGTCTCCTTAACTTCATGTGTATTGATTCTGCGCACAAATTTTCTATTCAGATCATCAAAAACGCCCTCCAAATCCACCTCACTCTTGTCACCATTCCCATTAAAAAGTTTGTTAAAATAGTTTAGCCATTTTTCACTTACATCTTCATCCCTTACCAAAAGTTTTTGATTTTCATCCTTAATACATCTAACTTGGGTGAGGTTTTTACTCTTCTTATCCCTCATTTTTGCAAGTTTGTAAATACCTTTCTCCCCATCCTTGTTCCCAAGATTTTTATACAAATCGTCAAAAACTTTGCCTCTAACTTCCCGCACCGCTTTCTTTGCATCTTTCTTTACTACTCTAAACATTTGCAAATTCTCATCATTGGGACATTTATGCAAAGATCTAAAGCATAGTATTCAAATATCTCCTTTAAAAGACTATTTATTATTTTCATTATGAGGCTTTCATTTTTTTATGAATTTTTTATCTCATGTCAAAAATCAAAATGACCAAAAGTAAAGCAGAAATTTATAAGAAATCCATTTTGGAATTCAAGATTTTCTCATATTATTCTCAACTACTGCAGAAAACATAGTTAAAAAAAAAAAAAGAAGCTGAGTTTGGTTATCAAAATAACTTATGTTCATGATATTCAACCACAAGAGCAGCTAACATTCAATGACATTGCAAACATGATGTGACTGAAAAGTACATATTTATATAACAATTAGTTGAAACTTTACATCAAGCCTGTATATTTTTCTCAATCGAAATCCCAATCACCTTTAAACTTTCAGGACTTGACAAGCTATAACTATAAAAAGTAAGCATCCTTCTTCAGAGAAAAAATATAAAGCATGAGTTATTAATAAAATGAAAAGGAACTCACTGTATTCCACTGCATGTCATACAAATGAAAGTCCAAAAACTCGTACATACATATTGTGGTCCCTGTACAAATAACGGCACATCCATTAACTGGAAATCATCTCATAACAAAGACAAAACGTTGATAAATTATTTTATCAAATACTCATCAAGAAAAACATCATCATATAAAACCAGAAAAAGAAAATCACATGAACAGTTTAAAATTTTCTTTTGTATAATAACCTTTTGCAAATGCTAGTTATTAGGCTAATTTTGTCTAAACTCTATAAATCATTGTAATTCTGGGAATCCGCAGAAAGAAAGAAAAAAAGAACTTAAAAGTTAAAATCTCGACCTCAAATTCTTGAAACATTTTCCACCCTTCTCAGCTCCAAACAACTATCCCCACTTCAGCGCCGAAGGCTTTTAAGAGTTTTTATGCTTCTACTTATTCATAAAACCCAAAAACCCCAAACATAAAAAAAAGGTGATGAAACTAAACCACACTTTTACCAAACCAAAGAAGAAGAAAAAGAAAATCAAATTCAAAAAAAAAATTGAATTTACCAAGCTGTTGCAGTTGATACATATTCGATTCGGCGGAAGCTTCATGAGACCTCTGATAATTTTCTCGTTCCTCTCTTCTTCCTTTCTGCTTCCCATTTCCGAAACACCAAATCAGAAACACAGAAACCCTAGAAACTGCAAGCGAAATCAGAGCGAGAGAAAGGAAAAATCGCAGATATTCGAATTTCGAAACAGAGACCGGAAATTTTCCACCACCGAGAATCACGAAACGGTGGTGGCAGCGTTCGATCTAGGGTTTTGGGGATTCCTGAATTGGCGAAAGGTAGAAGAAGATGAAGAACGCAAAAACGCTTTGTGATTTTGTTTGGTTCACCAAAAATGGATGAACCAGGGAACAAGAGAATGCAAATAAAAGAAACGTTTGCTTTGTCCACATTTTTAAATTTAAATTTTGTCCGAAAAAATTTAAATTCATTAATTATTAATTCTGTTAATAGTCTGTTTTATTTGACAAGAAAGTGACAAAACCAAATTTTTTTCGATAAATCATATTAAAAAGTAAATACTATCAAATTTTTTACATGACATTCATTAGGAAAATAAAAATTCTCAACGAATATTTATTATCTAAATATTATTTAATCAATAATTGTTGGTATAAATAATAATAATAATAATAATAATAATATATGTCTTTTAAATAAGTAATTTATATTTAAATTCTAATTAATCTTTAGATATAAAATATAATCGAATCAATATTACTCATTGTTTCGTAAAAAATTACTTACTACCAATATAATAAAAAAATCTAAAATTTATTTATATTTATATTTTTAAATAATAAAAATATATCGTATTTTTTCATTTTTGATTTCATCAATATCTCTTTTTTTATTGTTAATCAATATCTTTATCACATTTATTAACAAAATGTATATAAAAATGATAAAATTTTATTTGATAACAATACTTCAAAAAGTAATATTTATTTTTGTTAAAAAAAAAGTCTTATTTTATCTGAATATATGTGTCCACACTCCATATTTTCTTCAAAGAATGGAATTATTTATTGGAAAGAGAGAGAAGGGGGCAACCGGATTAGTCCCCACGCCACAAGTAACGTGTGATGCTTTGAATCTTGAATTAAATGTTTAAACTAAATGCATAATAATATAATGATGTAATTGAAAAATCATATATAAATAATAGGAATGTATTCAACAGTTAAAATTAACCTTTTATATTAATTATTAAGTTCAATTTCAGTATATTATTAATATAAATATTTTTATTATTGTCAATTATGATTACATCGCAGTTAAAAAATAATATAAATATAACTTTTATAATTATTATAAAAACATTTTAGCATTATGACAACTTACGATTACATCACAGTGTAAACTATATTGGTAATTTTTTTTTACAATTTATTGTAATTATTTAAATTTCATTTTTTCTCCAATATCTAAAAATACATATATACTATATTTAAATTAAAATAGACCCTAATTTTAGTTTAATTTAAATTATGGTAAACTGTTTACATATTTTGTTTTTTTTCTTACAATTATGGTAAACTTCTTAGACATTTTGTTTTAAGTTAGCATAGTTTCTTTTTTTTTAAGAGAAGTGAACATAAATTTTATTCATGAAAACATAATAATTAATTGATTTATTAATTAACTTAAACTATTGTAACTTTTGTTAGTATTTGTTTAACTGAATCATGAATTTCTAACTCCATTTTGATGGATTTTGAAGTGGTGGGTCCCTTGGAACGGCAACGGCCAATGCTAGTCTCCGTGGCAAAAAAATATAAATAATATAAATTAATTATTTATTTAGGCAAAAGGGGCAAATGAAACAATATTTAGGCATTTGGGGTAGCCTAACACGCCCTGCCTAGGCGTGTTTAAACACGCCCTGGCTAGGCGTGTTAGGGTCCCCAAATGCCTATATATTGCTTCATTTGCTTGACATTTAAGATTCCGCCTTCTCTCTAGAAATAGATTTGTCTTCTCTCTAGAAAGTGGGTGTTGATTTCTCTGAAGCGAAGCCCTGCCGAATTCGAAGCGCGGCCGACAAGTAATTAGGGTTCTGTGTAGAAGTTGTTGTGCTTCAGGATCTACAGCCTGGGATAGGATATTTTGTGAAGATTAGCGCTGGAAAGAAGTAAGTTCTAAACCCTAAACAATGTTGCATATTATTTAAAGTTGTTAGCGACATAGTTGTTAGGTTCATAGTGTATATGTTTACGTCTTAGGGTTTAGATTTAGTGTTGAAATTGTCATTAGGGTTTATGGGGTGATCAGGGTTTAAGTGGTCCGGCTTAGGGTTTAGGGTTTACGGGGTGAATAGGGGTTATGTCTTGATGGACACACCTAGGGTT